>AYEL01059835.1:0-22534 GCA_000484575.1 Olivierus martensii | reverse complement strand
AAAAAAAAAAAAAAAGTGTCGGCGGATTGGCAGCGTGGAAACGCTTTGGCTTTCCACTCTGGAGGACCCGGGTTCGAGTCTCGTGTCCCACCTCTTGAAAAATATTTATCATTGGGTTCGGGCCCGGCCCTTCGATCCCCGTCCTCTACAATCTGGCTGACCCCTCCGCAGGGGTGGGTAAGCTGTGGAAGGGTTTGTTCCCCTCCCTTCACTTAGTATTCTCACTGAATGGAAAGTGGCATCATCTGTTAACAAAAAAAATAGAAATCAAGTTATTATAAATAGAAATTTCGATTTACTAAGCCTTGATTGGTACCGAATACTGTACGGTACTTCGATATAGATAGTCTATAATGAACAGATTTTAATTAATGAACCATACTTAAATTTAAATAAATTTTTTAATGGCGATTTAAATTTCGCCCTGGGAACTATACGATAGATTTTCAATGAAAATATTAAAATTGTGAAAGATAATAATGTGCTACAAAGAATGCAAAGCAAAAGTTTAGCAGGCACTTCCGGAAAGCACCAATTGTATCCTCTCCGAACGTGTATATCAGAATGTTTAAAGATAAGATATTAAAGCACTGTATATCATCAAAATCATCTTGAAGCGCAATTAATTTATACATTGAATTATTATATAAGTAATAACCTAAATATATTGAATTTTTAAATCAATATAGATAAACAACACGTTTCTTCTGGTATTAATACTTCACCACATCTTTAGTCAATACTAATAAAATAAAAATCTTAATACAGTAGTCTCCCTAATCAGACAGGTGGTTCCGGGGCTTGTCGGATTTCAGAGATTTGTCGGATTATTGAATGTTCAATGAAAAAATGGAATTACACAAACGAATACGCTCAGTTTATTAAGACTTTCCTGTCACTTCTTTTGCTGTTCAAATCTTTCACAAATCCCTGAATTTTATTCCGATTTTTTTAATATCATAAATGGTGGCTCATCCAATGCCATAAAACGAAGCCAAATCACAATATTTCTCCCAAGTCAAGTTTCTTAATTATTTTCTCCTTTTTGGCCACAGTCAATGTCTTGTGTTTTCGTTTTTCACTTTATTCGATTTATGACATTATGTAAAGATAAATAGCAAATACTGATACTGTAAAAACACTGTTTTACAGTAAACAGTGTACTGAACTTAAAAATTAGTCTGACTATAATGTCTGCGCAACGAACGAATAGCGACTGACAATTTGTTTATGTCAGTTTGTCTCTCTCGCACACGGACAAGTTGTGACATGAAAATTTCACGTAGGCGGCGCGACGGTTCGCAGAGTGTCGGACTACAGAGACTCAACGATATAGTATATCAACAGAATACCGTTCATTATTCATCACTTTCCCAACTTTATATTGGAAGATTGAATGTTCGCTATTTTTAACAGATAAATCTTCAGAGTCAGTTAATGTTATTTAAAATTCACCTTTAATAACCTGTTAAATTTTATTAAAAAATCAATAAAATAACTTTCTCCCTAATAAGTTTTGAAGATTGAACGTCCCTCAGTTTTTAAACTGTTACAACTAGAGAGTTAATTGATGCGGTGCCGAGATGATCTTTAATGGCAGAACATCCCTACCAAATTTCATGAAAATCTGCTAATTACTTCAAAACTTATTAGTGGAGCCATATATACTGACGGACAGCAATACGACGGTGATGGATGATAAATTATAAAATATATTGAAATTTTAATTAAACTAATGTGATTTTATGTATTAGTGAATAATATTACATCATAAAATTAAAATATGGTTTAAATTATATATTAAATGAAAAATTGCTTTAAATTTCTTGTTATATTTGTCTGTTTCAGATACCATTTTGGAAGTTCCAGAAAATTCTACTTTTAGAAATCACTCTTTGCATATAGAACTTATGGAAGAGTGAGTAGCTCTTTACCATTCCTAATTCTGCTTAATTTAATGCTACAAATAGTATCAATGTTAGTTTTAAATTTAAAAATTACACGAATCATAAATTCTAAGAATATCTTACAGAAATTCAAATACAGGTGTCCCTCGCTTTACGCGACTAATTGGTTCTATGAAATGATTGCGTAACACGAATTCGCATAAAGTGAGTTGAAATTTATTATGGGAGAGATATAGATAGGGGTTTCTTCAGAAGAATAAAAAAAATGAAAACTTTACACCTGTGAGCAAAGAAATTTTAATGAATGAATTATTTATAGATGATGATGAATGGATTGGGTCTGGTGAGTTTGGATCATCACTTTCTTGCTCTCATTAAAATTCCTCGGATGATAGGCTGATGATCATCAACTTTTTAATGAAATAGTCGAGACTCAGTTCATGGGCAGCATACTTGCTCTTCCGTTATCGAGATATAGGGCCCCAAAGTTGGGGCTATGAATCGACCTTTTTATGTTTTCTATAGAAATTTAAGAGACAATTTGATAATTCTAACGAATATCGATGTGGTTTTACGTTCCGAATCCAATGCAATCACTTCCGTTAACCTACGACATACCTTTACGAAATCATACAACTTTTTCCATTTACATTAACATACCTGCAAAATAAGCGAGTCGAAGGAATGCTTCGATAATCTGAAATGTAATCTAAAATCGTAATCATATATAATTTTTTATTCTAGGTTTGTTTACTAAGCATTTATTTTTAATTAATATAAAATCCATTTCGTCAAAAGAACTATTATCACTTTCGGAAGATGAAACGTCAATGGTGTTAATCTTATAAATTAGAGCTGCAATTGATGTTACGATGGCATCCATGTTGGCAGCAAAGTACAATGCCCCGTTCTGTCCAAAAATACCACCAAACACGGGTAAGCGCGAGTGAAAACTCTCGATCACGTTCGGGTTTTTCGTTCGAATTTTTAGACACACACTTAATTTGCTGAGTGAAACATCTGTATAAATGTAATCTGTGAACTGCAGCGGGGTAAGCGCGAGTGAAAACTCTCGATCACGTTCGGGTTTTTCGTTCGAATTTTTAGACACTCTTAATGTGCTGAGTGAAACATCTGTATAAATGTAATCTGTGAACTGCAGCTTATTTGCAGATAGTCTCTGTGAGTGAGTCATCTGCTGAACCACAGAAATTTCAAAGCCTATAAACAAAATTCTCCTAGATTCTCCCAAAAAATGGCGGTTGGTTTGATGATTGTTTGAGACGCAATCCTGGTAAGTTATTCGTATTTTGCGCTTCTAGTCTCATTAGGATCATTTTCTCCAATTATTCAGATGGCACTCTCAACGTGTTTAAAATATTCCTTCATTTGTTTTATTATAAGCTATTTGATGGGCTCAACAACAAAGGTTCCTGATTTCTGGAAATTGGAAACATCATCATTTATGCTGTTTTCCATTTCCAGAAGCTCTTCATTAGTCATCTCTGATAAGTGGGACTCGAGCAGTTCATCCACATTTGTCTCATATATATGAGACAATTTTTAAACGAAAATAATTAAAAAAGTTAATTTACTGCAAGAACCAATTACCATATTTTACATATAGTTAATACTTCGATTAGTGCGAGAAATTCGTCGAACCCATTATTCGCACTAATCGAGGACTACCTGTAGTACATTATTAGATAATAAGTAATTTATAATATAAAATAAGAATAGAAAATTTGAAGTATATCTGAATTTACATTCTTTATTTTCTGAAGTACTTATTAATGAATATTGTGTAAATCAATTTAAAACAGTTTATTTTTATTAAAAACCAGAATTTTCCACTTTTCATAAGAATAAAAAAATTAATTATAAAATATATTAGTAAGAATCTTCTAGCTGCATTAAGAAAATTAGTAGATAAATAAAACGAATAAAGTTACAGTAGAATAAAATACTGTATTCAACATAGTGATATGTAAACTGAAGCATAAAATCATGAGAATCGATTCTTTTCTACTTCGACTCTGGCGTCGATTCGCTAGGCAAAGATTCGAATTTTGATAATGTCACATGATTCTTGTATTGAATCAGATCTATTTAATTTTTTTAAAATCGCGTTATAGCGAAGACGCGTAAAGTGAGATCGCGTATAACGAGGGATACCTGTATGTGCAATTTATATCTTATCTACTGTATATTATAAATATTTAGTTCTTTCTTTTTTATATTTTCACAAAAGAAACATTAGTGCTATATATACAACATTAAGGTTAGGTTAGGTTAATTAGATTACGCCGCCATATCCTCATGGGATATACTGTATCTGGCGGCGGCCACTTATAGAGCCCATCACAGGCTGGCCAACACCCGTGATGGGGTCAACCAGATGGTTGAAGGATGGGGTTCAACGGGCTGGGCCCGGACCCCTCCTGAAAAACTGGAGGTGTGGGACCCGGATTTGAACCCGGATCCTCCAGGGTGGTAAGCCAAAGCTTTACCACGCGGCCATCCGGCCGACTACAACATTAAGATCTATATTGTACTATCAATTGTAAATATAAACTCGAAGCTCTTATAAAAAAACTTATTTTTTAGAAATATTTAGAATTCAATGCAATCAGTTCTTGTTATAATCCCGAAGACACGATTCGCTTTGTTTACTGTTAGTAGTAACCATTAAATTCTATTGCATATCAATCATCAGATTTTTTTTAAATAATTTTAATAAGTTTCACTTAATTTAAAAAAAATTAATAAGTCTATTTTTTCTATGTTTGCCTTGTTTTAATTATTGAAGATGAACTATTAAAATTTATCCCGTAGCGCATCTTCAGTGGTTTTATCTCCTTATTGAATTTCATTTAAATCTATTAGTTAATTGAAAAAGTTCTTAGATGGAATCCTCAGAAATTTAAGTGTCATTATAAATCAATAACATGCTACAAATTTATCTGATATAACCAAATAACAACTTTAATCAGAATATTCCTACTGAAGTTCTGAAAAGTCTACTGATTATTTTAAGCGTTTTTAGTGGAGAACAAGCAAGTTGTCTTCACGTTCTTAAGGAAATTAACAAAACTAAAAAAAATTCATTACAGGATCTCATCTAATTAATTAAAAATTATCTCATTTAATTAAAAATTAAATGAGATATGCTACAAAAATTGTATATATGACAAAATTTGATATCAGGAAACAAAATTTCCGTCAACGACTACTGATTTTGATATTGGAAAAAATAATCATAAATCGAAAATCACCAGCATTGGGAATTCCAGAAAAGAATTAGGTATACAACACTGGAACTGGACTGAAAAAAATGTATTTAATTGTGAAGAAAGAGAAAATTTTATATAATTTTTTTTGTCAACAGATGATGCCACACTCCATTCTTGAAGAATAAGAATAGAATAATTCTTGAAGAATAGAAATATGTGGCGGGGCGAAACAAGCCCTTCCACAGATCAACTTTCTTTTCATATTACTAACACCCAGTTAATACCAACTGAGTACAACTGGTTTTCCTCTTTAATTTTTTCCTGTAATTTTCCTGCCCACCCCTGCGGAGGAGTCAGCCGGATGGTAGAGGAGGGGGCTCGACAGGCCGGAACGGCCCGCGACGCCAGTTTATATCATTTTCATGATAAACATTTTCTAGAGCAGGGGTCACCAAACTACGGCCCGATGGCGGTACTTGAATTTGCTTGATAAAATGTATGGAACACGAGATGTGATACAATTTTAATTTAAATATTATGATTAGAATACTAGGAGATCTTTACACGTGCGTAGATTTGGCTGCTATGTGCTTTAAAAAGACCCGGATTTGAACCCGGATCCTCCAGGGTGGTAAGCCAAAGCTTTACCACGCGGCTGTTGTCAATCGGTCCGACTATATACGTCCCTCTCATACATTCGCCTTGGTTGAAAATTCATATCTATAAACAAAATACCAAAATATGCTCATATTTTTGGATCCCATCCCTTGGAAATATTTATTATGGAGTCCGGACCCAGCCTGTCGATCTCCGTCCTCTACAATCCGGCTGATTCTTCTGCTGAGATGGGCAGTCTGTGGAAGGGCTTGTTTCGTTCCGCTACTCAGTATTTGCCTGAGTGGAAAATGACGTTATCTGTTGACAAAAAATACCTAAGGCCGGATTAAGAGAGGGCCGTAGGCACAAAAACTTTTTAAAGTAAATTATAAAAATGTTCAATAGTTTTTAACTTACTTTTGAGGCCCTCTATTGTCAGAGGACGCTAGGCAATCCTATTGTGTGTAGTTGATAATCCAGCCCTCTACTCGACCTCCACTGCGTCATTCGACCGATGGTGAGCATCCTTTAATTAATAAACAACAATTTTATTTAAAGTTATTGTTTATCACCTGGATGTCAAGATTCAATTCAGAATTCTAGATCTCCGAATTTTTCAGGAAGGAGTCAGATTCGGTCATTGAAATCCGTCCTTCGACCTACCGATTAACTAGCAGAAATATTGAATAGCTCGTGATACTATGCAGCTAATTGATTGCTAATTTCCAATTAGCCGCAAATATAGGTGTTTCATACGAAAGGACAAATCCGTATCCATGACTTAGAAAATTAATACGGGAGTTCCAATCTCGACCAATGATTTCACGCGAATTCTTTACTACCTTGAAAGAACTGAGTTTATTGCCGGGTCTCGCACAGCCAGTTTTTCAAGAGCGGTCAGGCAGAGTCCATTGAACCCATTCTTTCAACCTCCCAGTTAATCCAATCAGGGAAACTTTTTAACTATGCATTTTTACGCCGCTTCCCACCGTGTCAGTTCTAAGCGCATTCAGTTCCCACTACGGGCTGTCCACACCTCTGATGGGATCAATCGTCATGTAGAGGAAGGGGTTCAACAGATTGGGCCAGGACCCCTGCTGAAAAATCTGGAGGTATAGGACCCGGGAATTGAATCTGGAAAGACTAAGAATCTGGAAAACTTCTAAGATGGAAACCATGATGAAAACACAAACATGCTTCCACCACAGCCATCCTGCCGATTCACCAGGGATATTGACGACCGATGGTGGGTATGAAAATGCTCGCCGTTTTGTACTCATCGATTGGAAAGCGGCCTAAAACTACACAGGAAAAAGACCCTGACGATTTCCATCTTTTGTAATTTGACTAATTCTCCACAGTGAAAGGCCTGTTATATAGCTCGCCATTAGTAATTACCAATGATTGGAAAGTGGCATCATCTTTTAACAAAAACTAAACAAACTAAACGGATAGTCCGATTTTTTCCATACCGTAAGAATACTAGCTGACGAGCCGAAACGAGTCTTTCCACAGGCTGCCTATCCTTGCAGAGGGGTCAGCGGGATTATGGAGGATGGGATCTACGGGCCGGGTCCAGATCCATGATAAACATTTTCAAGGGCTGGGATCTGAGACTCGAACCCGGGTCCCCAAGACTGGAAAGCTGAACCGTTTCTACGCGGCTAATCCAGCCTACCCATCCATTTAGATTGATTGGTTATCTGCTGAGATGGGATAGAATCAAGGACTTGGATAGAATTCACCCCGTGTATTTTTTCTTTATTGTCTTACACCACTTTCTACCTGAGATTATTAGGCGGCGGAGCCTCCCAGGACTTATAACGAGCTGTAGTGTCAATCACCATATCATTCAAATGTCGCAAGAAGCGAATTGTGCGCCTACTGTCTTTCTTTCGCTAGTGGCTTATATCACACTTCAGATAAAATTCATCACACCCAAAATTATCCACGTCTCAAACGAAATAATATAAAGAACTAAATTTACAATAATTATAATTAAATATTGAGAAATATGATTTATATATCGTAAAAGTTTTTAATTTGTTTTAAACCCGATATTATGAATTCTTTCGGAACTTTATAGCTAAAAAAAATTATAAATGAACCACTACTAAATGCACAATATAATTATAATTAATGGTAATTTGTAAGGAAAGTCAGGATTGAACTCCGCATAGAATTATTCAACATAATTTAAATTTTTTTTTTCCTCAAATAAATTAATAAACGATATTACCCAGAAATTAAACTCTAAATTATGTACATTTTTTTAATTTATCAGAGATGATTAAACAGAAAATATTAAAAGTTTGATCATGCAATAAGCGTATTCGTATGTTATTCATGTTAAAAACTTCCTGATACAGGAAAGTTATAATTTAAATAAAATAGAGTGAATCCTATTATTGTATAAACTTGAAAGTTACTCTTTAAAGTTTTTTTTGAAAGACATCTGATGAAGTAAATGCCTTTTCTAAATATCTATAATTATATTCAATAGACTTCATTACTCTCTTTGTTTTCTAATTTATCAATTGCAAAACAGCCTAAAAGAAGCTTGATTGCACATAATCTAACAAGAATTGCTATAAAATTAGTATAAATCTTTCTCTTTGTCTAACTTTTTATCAATTTGAACATATTTATCCATGACACTTTTTTGGACGCCAAAAAATTTGGAATTTACAATTTGGCCCACCTAGGCAAAACTTTGGGAACACCTGTATTAGTCGAAGTTCAACATAAAATACGAAGTAAAAAATTTTAAAAATTGAAAACATTCTTAGGTATCTCTTATTTATTTTTGCAAAGTAGGCTTTTGTGGCATTTAGAATTACACGAAATGTTATTCTTTTTGCACGAACATAACAGATACACAATGCTTCGTGCTTTAAAGCGGATTTAGACATAAGTACGTGTTTCATTGGCGCAGATTGCAGTCTTCCTCAATGCGATTTGTTTATCCGTGCTGATATTCTCTAAAAAACATTTCTGCTGGCAAATATGAACTCTGAGCGGGAATACATGAGAAATGAAGATTCTGCTGGCAAATATCGAATTCTGAGCGGGAATACATAAGAAATGAAGAGCAAATATCGAACTCTGAGCAGGAATACATAAGAAATGAAGACTTTTGGTTTAACTGTTTGCCACTTCGGGTTTTGATTAGGAAAAACTAGAAATTCCTAAGAAATACTCGGCATTTCGAGTTCGGCCTAGGAAATTCTAGTATTTCCTAAATTCGGGTTTGTCCTGTAACATATACAAGTAGACCAGTATAACATACTCCGAAAATGCGGATTCGTATAACCCGACGGAAAAGTTGTTAAATTTGTCATGGAAACGAAACAAACATCGTTTGGTTTTTATTATTAATACAAACAACGGATATAAGTAACGGATAAATAACGTTAAAAGATTATTCTACGCGTTATACGGGATTGTTTATCGCGTTCTAGGAATACTATTCGCAATTTTTTCGTCGCGTTATACGAATTCGCTTTACAGGAGAGCGCGTTATATGGGAATTTGCTGTATTTAGTTAATCAACAGATAAGTGTAAGTCAAATATTTTCCTGTTATAAAATAAATTTAGTTTTAAGTTCGAAATTTAATATGCTGTTATTTCACCGAATTATAAAATATTAGATACAGGTATTCATATTTTAAGAAGAAGAAAAAAGATAATAAATTTAATATCTAAAATATAATTTCATTATATTAAAACAAACAACAACAATAATAACAAATCTATACTGATTTTATGGAGCAATAAGAATAAAATGAAATGTAGTACCATCTTGTTCCTGTACCAATAAGCAGAAGTACTTTCCACGCTATTCTTCTATGAAGCTGAGAATGTTCGACTGCAGCAGCCAGCAATAAACTTCCTAAATACATCATTATTGTAGCCTGAAATAGTTTTGTTGTTATAAATATCAAATTATACAAAATTATTATATTCTATAACACATCTATACCTTCATGTAAGTAAAACAAACTTCTTCAGTTCCTAATATTCCCAAAATCGGGAAAAGAAATACGGGAATAAAAGCTGTAGCGGCTAGTGGAATGGGTTCAAATGTAAAATATAAAGCCATTAATAATGTTACATAACCACATTTTGCTTCCTGGAATATAATTAAATTTTTACAATGTATTATATTATAATTTTATTATTTATTACAATGTATTTATATTATAATTTTAAAGATTCAGTTAAATCTCTACATTTTAGCATTATATTAAAGTATAATGCTAAAATGTATATAAAAATTATAATTAAATTGTAATCTTAGCGGGCGAATTGCCCGCCAAAAGAAATAATAAAAGGTGCTTATAAAAGGTGCTAATAAAAGAAATAATAAAAGGTGCTTAAAATACTTGACGACAGCATCGGAAGTCAGTATAGAGAGTATGGAAGCGGCTTATTACCTACTTTTGTGACTGTATTAATGTGCACGGAATAGTCGATTTCAATGTAAAAGGTAACAGAGTCAGTAAGAACGGTGTTTATTTTTATGTAATTATGTCTCTGGGATTTCAGTTTTCAATTTCGAATAATCATTCAAACAATTTACTTCGTTTGACGGCTAACCATACAGCCTTTCGAGAACGACTTAAAATTACAACTGTCCGCCATTTTAGAAAAGTTAGAATCAATTAAAATGCGCAGAACATCATTGCGCATTTTTTCATCATATATATTATAGACACGCAGGTAATTTATTACATGTTAAAATGATATTAATATCATAATTTCATTCAAAGCTTACAGCTTGTTTGTCAAAATTGTCATCATTTACTGTAACGTCGCTAATAATTTAGTGGACTAATTTCATTCAAAGCTTACAGCTTGTTTGTCAAAATTGTCATCATTTACTGTAACGTCGCAAATAATTTAGTGGACTATATCATCGGCCTAGTGATATAAATGAACTATGGTTCTTCCATAGACTCAATACTGACTTCCGATGCTATCTTCAAGTTTTTATAAATATAAACAATTTTGCGAAGTTACCATTGATATGGTAATTGCTAACTCGCACAGTTCTTGCACTTTAGTGTTTCTTTTTTTTTACTAATTCAGCATTACCATTGATATGGTAATTGCTAACTCGCACAGTTCTTGCACTTTAGTGTTTCTTTTTTTTTTTTTACTAATTCAGCATTATTTTTTATCAAGAGATTTAATTTCGTGTTCAATTTATAGATGCATTAAGTGAAATAAAGTTAATGAGAAAATAAAATTTATTATAGTTAATTAAAATAAAATTTAAACAATATTAAAAATCTTACCTTTTTTGTTATAATTAAAGGTAAAGGAAGTAAAACAATTGGAACCAAAATACCAAATAGGAGCTTCCATGACCTTAAAATGGCATGGACCACCTGTCTGGCTAATTCCTTTGTCATCTTATAAATGCAAAGCTATTTTGTAATTAACTGCACTTATAAATTATTTTACAGTTTTCTTTCTATATTAGATGCAATTAAAAAAATTTTATCCAATGATATATTTAAATTTTTCTGTTGCCTTGAAACAGTACCAATCTTTATGACCAATGCAACGACCAATGTATTATTTGTTCAACATGATATTTTAACTTTATAACAGTTTTATGTTTATAGATAAGTAAAAAAAAATTATGTTCAACGTAAGCTAAAAAGATTAATTTTTAACTTTACACCTTTGGAAATGAGATAGGAGAAACAGTGGCGTTTCTAGAATATGTTGTAGGCACAGAAAGTAATAGGTATAGCCAGTGCCGGATTTACCATTAAGCTAAATAAGCTAAAGCTTGAGGCCTCAACTTTCAGAAGGCCTCTAAATTTTAAGAAAAAAATTGAACAGAGAAAAATTTTTTATGCTACCCTGCAAAAAAAAGCGATTGAAATTCACCTCTGGCGATCAAAGGTTGGCAAAATGGCTGCCGGTTTTCATAGCCTATTTATTATACTTTTTTTAATCGTTTGAAAGCGATAAGGAAATTTTGATCACTTACTAACGATAGAATCTGCGATTTTAATCGCTATTAGGCGCTTTAGCTTTTAGATTTGCTTCATTTTCAACGAATACAATGTTAATGTTAAACATATTTGTATGTTTTTATTTTATATTATATTTTGTTTAATTTATATTTTACACGTCTTAAAGTTAAATAATTTAATAAAGACTTCGCTATGTATTAATAACCTGTGTAAATAGACATATGGGTCTTTTTTTACACAGTTAAAAAAATTGGGGAAGGGGCCTCAATTTTTTTATAGCCTAGGGCCTAAAAATATAGAAATCAGGCACTGATATTCATTGATATCATAAGGAATGTGTCAGAGGAAAAACATTATCGATATGATTATAAATAAAATGATAAAGGATGAAAGTTTTTCATATTTTTAATCCACTTTTACTATTACACGAATAATTTGATTTCATGGTGAATGATTTTTGTATTAAGTTGTTTCTATTTGAATTATTTTTTGTTTATTTGTTCACTTTTGTCAGCATAATATTAATGTGATTTTTGCAATTATCAGAAATGATCTCAAAAAATTCCATCATTAAGCTTATCATTATTTCTAAAAGCAGTCCATTTGCACAAAGATTGTCTCTCTGATTTATCTCATTTCCACACAAAATGCATTTCCTACAGTTGAATCGCAGTCAGAAAAGTCTGAAAAACGCTGTATTAGGACATATAGATCTTATAAGCATGCAAAAGAATTTTGTAATTAAAATGAAACAAACATTCGAAAATCAAATGCTGTAAAATTTTAGTGATAAGAAGTTATTTAATTCTAATTTACCGACTTGATATGATTAATAGCAGTTGCTTCATCATTATTGGCTGGATAACTTTCAGTAATAAAATTTTATTTTCACAAATACATTATTTTCTAAAAATCTCGTTAATAAATGATATATATATATGTGTAAAGGCCTATATAAAATTAATAAAAATTTATAATTAATGTGATTTTTGCAATTATCAGAAATGATCTCAAAAAATTCCATCATTAAGCTTATTATTTCTAAAAGCAGTCCATTTGCACAAAGATTGTGTCTCTGATTTATCTCATTTCCACACAAAATGCATTTCCTACAGTTGAATCGCAGTCAGAAAAGTCTGAAAAACGCTGTATTAGGACATATAGATCTTATAAGCATGCAAAAGAATTTTGTAATTAAAATGAAACAAACATTCGAAAATCAAATGCTGTAAAATTTTAGTGATAAGAAGTTATTTAATTCTAATTTACCGACTTGATATGATTAATAGCAGTTGCTTCATCATTATTGGCTGGATAACTTTCAGTAATAAAATTTTATTTTCACAAAAAATTGGGGAAGGGGCCTCAATTTTTTTATAGCCTAGGGCCTAAAAATATAGAAATCAGGCACTGATATTCATTGATATCATAAGGAATGTGTCAGAGGAAAAACATTATCGATATGATTATAAATAAAATGATAAAGGATGAAAGTTTTTCATATTTTTAATCCACTTTTACTATTACACGAATAATTTGATTTCATGGTGAATGATTTTTGTATTAAGTTGTTTCTATTTGAATTATTTTTTGTTTATTGTTCACTTTTGTCAGCATAATATTAATGTGATTTTTGCAATTATCAGAAATGATCTCAAAAAATTCCATCATTAAGCTTATCATTATTTCTAAAAGCAGTCCATTTGCACAAAGATTGTCTCTCTGATTTATCTCATTTCCACACAAAATGCATTTCCTACAGTTGAATCGCAGTCAGAAAAGTCTGAAAAACGCTGTATTAGGACATATAGATCTTATAAGCATGCAAAAGAATTTTGTAATTAAAATGAAACAAACATTCGAAAATCAAATGCTGTAAAATTTTAGTGATAAGAAGTTATTTAATTCTAATTTACCGACTTGATATGATTAATAGCAGTTGCTTCATCATTATTGGCTGGATAACTTTCAGTAATAAAATTTTATTTTCACAAATACATTATTTTCTAAAAATCTCGTTAATAAATGATATATATATATATATGTGTAAAGGCCTATATAAAATTAATAAAAATTTATCATCTATAAATTTATCGATAATTATTATCAATTATTTAATTTAAGAAATATTTGTAAATCTCTTAAAAACTTTTAAAGGTCGGATTGGTTGCGTGGAAACGCTTCGGTTGGCCATTCTAGAGGACTAGCGTTCGAATTTCGGATTCCACCCCTTGGAAATATTTATCATGAGGTCAGAGACCGATATTCGATCACTGTCCTCTACAATCTGCTAACCCCATTTCAAGGGTAGACAATCTGTGGCAGAGTTGTGGGGTTATTATAGCCCCATCACATAGTAATCTTATTGATTAGAAAGTGGCATCATCTGTTGATAAAAAATCGCATTTAAAAGTAATAAATATTAAAATATTTATATAATAATTTATTTATTCTTATTAGTATTAAGTACATTTTTAATCTAAAATATCTCAAAGATTATGCAATGAAACATTATAAATCCCATTGATTTATGTTTCTATGAATTGCACTTAGAGTTTGAGTCTATTAAATATTTTTTTTAAATATTATTCTAAAAAATATACAAAATTTCAAATATCAGCAAAACTATAAATTATACGATAGATGGTGAGATGTGTCCACCTGGAATGTTTGCTTTTTTTGATGGATTAAATTACATCATTACCTTATCTCTCAGACGATAATTATATATAATTTAATACTTAAAAAGCACATATAGTATTTAAAATATCACAAAAATCAAAAATTGTACAAATATCTTCCATTTTATTAATTTATATAAGTCTCTGGTTATTTATTAACGATGTTTATGATGTCGCGCTGTTTTGCGCGCAAAAAAAAAAAAATAAAATATTGTCCCTTTCTAACCCATTAGCCATTTGCCAGTGGATAGTTTCATCAAATGACTTCAAGGAAATTCAGAAGAGATGAGTGAGTAGTTGTTGTCAAGTTACAACCAAAGATCGCGTAACGTCACTATCAGTTGAGAGTGAGACGGAGTATAGTTTGAGGAATTTTACAAAATGACAGTTTCTAATCAAATCAAATTCTAAGATTTCTCTAGAATAAAATTACATCAGCATGTACCGACAACTTACATTTTGTTTTCACGATTCTGATTAATTATAATTGATTAAAATGATTTAATAAAACATGAAATTAAATGATAATGCATTCCAAAGTTCTAAAACAAATACATTTGATCTAATAATTTTTGGTATTCGTTTCTTGTAATATAGCAATAAAATTTTAAAAATTGGAAGTACAGTATATATTTCATATCTATTTTATTTCTTTATAACATACAATAAATATGTAATATTAAATGCTCATTAAATGTAATCAAATTAACTTCTAAAGAATCACAGTCCACTATATTGTGAATCCAGTGGAAGCATTAGAGAATCCATCCCACGATTCGGGATGGAGGGAACAGTCGATCGAGATGCAAATCGTGAAGAAAGTTCTGAAAACATTGTCGGTGGCCGAATTTGTTCTGGCGAATAGCTTCTACTTTGATAGCTGAAATGATCAACCTCTTTTACTCTGACGTAAGATATTTCGCCTTCGTGGGATCGGAATTTTGAATCATCTAATTTGTTAACAGCGTACTTCATATCTTCGTATCTTTCAAATTCTACCGTTCCTGTGCCATCTCTATGAACACTGGCGTAACAAACATTGCCGGCTTCTCTCATGTGATCTTTCAAATCTTGCCAACTTCCAGATAGGGGTAAGCCCGAAACCAATACCCCATACGGTGATCTCATAGATGGTCCTTGACTTCTTCTTGAACTATGACTTCTACTTCTACTTGAGCGAATTACTCTCCTACGACTGTTTCTCTTAGGAAATTCTACTCTCAGTTTATAACCAAAATAATCGTATCCATTTCTAGCGTTGACTGCATCTTCGGCATCTCGCGGGTCTTCGAATTGCAAAAAAGCGAAAGGAGTACCTCTCTTATTTATCAACTCGATGCTAGAAATTTTGCCATATTTACAAAACAAATCTTCGATATCTCTTTCACGTATGTCTATCGGTAAATTTCCGACAAAAATTCTGGAATTTCTATTTCTATACGACATCATACAGCGTTCCAATATTTTATAATTAATAAACTTTATCTAAGATGGCGACCAATCTTATTACACTCTATCGGTTAAAAAAGTTAAAAAAAATTTATAATCTTAACTTATTTCAAAACTAACTATTATCTAAGCATTGATTTTAATTTTGATTCATATTAAAAAGTTTATGTATCAAAATATTGTAATTATATTCAAGTATTGGAAAATTATTTAAATTTAAAAGCCTTGATAACTCAATTAAATTATTAATTTGCGATCGCAGCGCTAATTATATTGAAGTCGTTTGACTTCATCATTTCCTAATATTTATTCAATTTATTAAAGAAAATTATTACAAAATTAATCTCTCATAATTATAATGATTTTTCGTTTTTCATGCTTTAAAATATAAATACTAATGATTTAGTCTTCTCACTGCCAATTAATCGTATGCCGATGCCGAGGAACCGGAACGATTTCCGTCGTATTCGGAGGGGAAAAGGCCAGTGTAACCTCCATATTAATAGTAGAGGGGAAAAAAAAACGATTTTCATCTGTTTTTCGGCTTCGCATTTATAATTTAAAAGCGTTGATAACTAAAATATCATATTAATAGTAGAGGGGAAAAAAAAAACGATTTTCATCTGTTTTTCGGCTTCGCATTTATAATTTAAAAGCCTTGATAACTAAAATATTATTATTTGCGATCGCAGCGCTAATTATATTGAAGTCGTTTGACTTCATCATTTCCTAGCCGAGGAACTGGAATTTAAAGGCTTTTTCATTTTCTAAAATATTCACAGTTTATTAAGCTTGTTTTCAAATATTCTTCTGTAATTTTGTTTTCTATATTTTTTTGTTATTTATATGCATCACTGATCTATATATAATGTTTTTTTGCATAAAATAATTGTTTTCTTATATTTTGAATCAAATATTCTTCTGTAATTTTGTTTTCTATATTTTTTTGTTATTTATATGCATCACTGACCTATATATCATGTTTTTTTGCATAAAATAATTGTTTTCTTATATTTTGATTTTTTTAATATAATTCCGCCTGCTTTGTGTTACGGACATAAGATACTCGTTGTGTTATGAACGTCAATTCACGTAATACTCATATTACGAAATATATACTGTACTGTAATCGGAATCATTCTGCCGCTATTTTCGCAAATTCTTATACACTATTTATATTTCTTACATAACATATCTCTCAAATATAAGAGTGGTTCCTAAATATTTTTAGGCATTTTTTAATTTTTTAAGAAATTTTTAATTCTCACTGCTGGCAATTATAAATTTTCTAACATTCATGTGTAGCAATCAGTTTCAATTAAGCCTAATTAATATAATTAACATATAATATAAATATGTTAATTACGTATGTTAATATAAATTAAAAAAAATATATATATATATTTCATAAAATACAAAATCAAAACCTTTATAAACCCAGTTAAGTTAGAAAATTTATGCGAAAACATAGAAAATATAAGAGAAGTTAATTTTCTTAGTAAATTCTCATTTTAAACATTAATTCTGCAAGGACTTAAAACCGTGAGAAAGATGCGTCATTTAAGGTCAAATTTTGTATGCATTTTGTTTAATTATATCAACTTGGACGATGATTTAAAATATAGTATAAGAAATAACTATTGTCAAAGTGTTTCCTG
Organism: Olivierus martensii; assembly: GCA_000484575.1. Lineage (NCBI taxonomy): Eukaryota > Metazoa > Arthropoda > Arachnida > Scorpiones > Buthidae > Olivierus > Olivierus martensii. The sequence goes on along the minus strand of AYEL01059835.1, from coordinate 5,015 downwards.
CTGAAAAATTCATTTTCGGAAAGCCAGGTAAAAATATATAATCATTTTGTAGTATTCCTAATTTGGGACAAAAAAAAATCTATGATAAATCACGTTTATATTGAATTAAGAAGGAAAATAACTTGAGACTGCTAAATGCTATACGAACAGGAAGAAATAACGACTGATTACGTCATGCTTTCATCGAAGTCTACGCCGGTTACCTTGGTGACGATACACTGATTAGAAGCGAAGTTAACAAACAGAGGTGCCAACTTGCATAAAACTTCTTGCAGGAAAAGATGATGTCGAGATCGATTCGAGCGGAAACCAGGAGCCGGGCGAAAGATGACATCAAGCGGGTTATGCAGGCTATCGACAAAGTTAGAAAATGGTACCGATTGGCATTCTTTATATTGGGCATAAGGATAGGATTAGGCTTAGCTTCGTTTGATGCTTTCTGAATATTGTTCTTTTGCTCATAACTCAGAATATTGTTTCAAAATCGAAAATTTTTCTATTTAATTAAATTTAGGATGTTCAGACTATTATTACCTTATAATTATGTTTTCAGAAATCAAAAAAATATATATAATTATCATTTTGCATTGTTCATATTTAAAGATATGCCAATCATATTTAATTATCAATTAATTTTATAAAAGGGTCTTTATGATAATGCTTCCAAACATTACTATGTAGCCCACATTACTTGTTTTATATTATTATTATAAGCTATCTTACGAATTAGTATAACATTTCAATAGTATTCATTTAAGAGAATTCAAATTTTATTTTAAAAGAATGGATTTTAAATTCTGATCTCAAAACATTAAATGGATTAATTCTCAACTTATTGTATATTTAGTAATTCATATTTATATATTTTTTGAAGTTAAATTTTCATTACAATTAAAGTTTGGTATTTTATTAAAATAATGTTAAAATATTTAAGGGGAAGTTTCAGTTTTATTTATCTTTTAAATTAGACTATCACTGATGTTTCAGTAAATTTTTTCTGAAACCTTATAAATATTAATTCTGTATTTTAGATCTTTTACTTATATTTTATATTTCCATACTATTATAGAACTGCATATATTCAATAATTTAATATTCAAATATAATATTAATGTTTATTTGAATGAAACACTTTTGATATGCATTTCTTTCTCTATTATCATATATTATTTCAAAAGACATTATTTTTAATTATAATTTTACAATTGTAAGTCTATTATTTTATTTAATATATAAAATATGTAATAAACCTATTACACTCAGTAATTTAATTAAAGATCTCTGGAATATTAATGATGTATTTAAAATTTGGATTGATAGGTCAGAGTAGTTTTTACAAAAATTAAGCCAATTTTACATAGCAAAATTATGAAAATTTAGCTATGAAAATCAGGTTATAAAAATTGTATTTAGAAATTTAAATGTAAAAATGGTACTAACTTGCGCTAATGAATTTTTTTAAATTTTATGTATTTAAAAACTGTATTATCATAGTGATGATACATAATTTTACAAAAGAGATGAAATTGATCAATTATTATTTTATATAATATTTAATGTATAGTATTTTTATTTTGATTTAGATCAGATATCCCCAAGTTTTTGGAATCACAACTCCTTACTGAAATCTTTTATACTTCAAACTATTTAATAAAAATAATAAATTCAGATAATGTCCTTAGAATATAATCTAATGAAGAGAGTGTTTTTCTAAATTTATATCAAAAATTATAGGAAGCATTTAATGAAGCTCTTAAGGGGATTCTAACTTGATATGTATATTTCATTTAAAATTGAAATATTTTTAATATTTTTAACTTAGTTTTAATTTAATAATTTATTTTTGAAGCGTCCTTTGTTTATTTTTCCAGTTTTCTGAACTATTATTTTAAATTTATTTCATATTTTTCTGAATTCCTCTATAAAAATAACACACATTAAAAATAAATTACATATTCTCATCTTATATTTTATGCTATGATATCGCACATGTATTTCTAAAGTGACACAAGTCAAAAACGAACGTTTTGAGAAAATTGGAAAAACTACGAAATCAGCTTAACTAAAAACCATTATATAACTAATAATTTTTTCAAAATTTGTAATCTTTTGAAACCATTTTTTAGGAAAATGGTTTCAAAAGATGATGGAGGATTGCTTCCCAAGTTATAAAATGGTGCCAACATAAAAATGCAAATTTTTGACTTGTGTCACTTTAGAAATACGTGTGCAATATATAAAATAATGCAATGGCAAAGTTCTAAGAAAGTATACTAGATTAGTAAATGAATTAAAATGTTAAATATTTATAATATAAAAATTTTGGATTTTTAAAATGACAAAATTTGAATATGTGAATTTTGAAGCTAAAATTGCTTTTTAATCTTGAAATGTATTTTCAACTAGGAATAGATAGAAATGAGGAGGGATAAAATTCAGTCCTGTTATTATTAGTAAAATTTTTTAGTATTTATCACATATTTCCCACACTTGTAATCACCATAGTGGTCAACCATATCACTTGTATATTGTAATAGACAATCAAAAAGGTGTTTTTCTGCTGGTGGCTTGTCAAACTACTTCTGGCAGGATTCTTATTCTCTTTCCTATATTCTTCTCAATTTATCCTTTATTCTTCAAAGGATTAAACCATTGTGTATGCTCTCTATCTCTTTCATTAAAGGTAAAGTTATTAAGTGATGGGGGTTATTTCAGAGCCCACTATGAGAAAAAAGAATTCAATTAGTCAAATTATATACATATGTTGAAAAATTCTGAAGATATCTGAATCAAAAATTGAACCTGAATCCCTCAGAATGCAAGGAAACACTTTATTATGTAGTTATTTAGTTGATAGCAGGGCTGGGGAGCTGGCTTGAAATAGGTTAGGTTCCGGCACGGCTCCAGAGCCACAGTATATTCAAACTGTGGCTCCAGCTCTGGAGTCATTGTTTTATAACTGAGGTTCTAGCTCCAGCTTTAGCTCCATCACTATAAAAGTTTTTTTGGTATGACCACTACCATGAAACATCAATTACCTTACTATCACAACATCATTTACCTTTTAAATTGATATATTGACATTTGTATTATAATAATTTATTTTATATGTATATATTTAAAGGTTCAATTAAAATATTTATTTTGGCAAATGGCATTAATATATCAGTAACTAAAAACCAAAGATCACGTAATTTATCAATTTCAAATTTTTATTGAATTTTAAATGCTAAAGTCAGGGTAGGCTTATACATGGGTTATGCATTTTTACCAATTTTCAAACTCTAAAGTCGGGGTGGTCGGATTATATTCGAGTATATATGGTAGATGGTTAGGAGCTGGAGCCATCAGAAATTTTAATGGCCCCGGCTCTGGCTCTGCTCCACTGAATATGATCAGCTTAGCTCTGGCTCCAACTCCGGCTCCTCCAAACTTCCTGGCTCCATGGCTCCGACTCCAGCTCCAGCTCCCCAGCCCTGGTTGATAGTACTGGATAACTGCTTCTTTTTAATCAACTCTTACAGATTTTTCCCATGGTTAATGTTAATGTGATAAAACTGGTAAAATTTCTTGATATATTTTTCTTATGAATCGTTCATCATAAAATAGTTTCAAAGATGCATAGTTAGATTAACTACATATTATTTATGTCAACTTCAAAATATTCTTAAATGATTGAAACAAAGAAATAAAATAATTAATAATTTTATGTTTAATTATTAATAATGAACATATTCAATTTTAAGAAAATTATAATTTGATAAATGAAAATTCACAATAAAAATGCAAATTGATCTAAATGATAAGAATTGATTACACTTCAAAGATATTTTATATTTTCAGCAAAAAATTTGTATTGCATTTTATTTAGTATTTATTTTTTAAAAAACAAATACTAAATAAAATGCTTTGGATAGTATAAGTTAAAAATAGCAATATACGGGCAACCTCGTATAACTTTACTTTTACAGTAGTGATTTGCTTTAACACAATTAAAAAACTGTGGCAATCCTTGAACAATATAGTCTTTATAGAACATGGTTTTGCACTAACAAGGTTTAAAATTTGTGATAATCTTTAATCTCATGCAACACAGTTTCACATTACAAGATATTTAATAGGAACCTAACTACTGTATACAAGAGTTACCTGTATTCCTCAGAGATTTAGATGCAATGCAGTTAACTTCCCTTTTTAATTGTCTAAGTTAATTTTTGTTTTCATTGTTAAATCATTAAGTTTGAGTTTTTATTCAAATTTTATACTGTATTGGTTGTACTACATACTACAGTCTTAGATCAATAAATCCAATATAACCAAACCTCAGGAAAATAAACATTTTTATGATTATATAAATTTTTGAATTTAAGGCCAGTTTCTATTAAGAATAGAATATAGAATATAAGTTTCCATATATTAAATTTAAAAACTAAAAAATATGTATTTAGTATATGGGTTGTTTATAAAAGATTTTAAAAATCTAAATATTGTCATATCTAATGTCTTCATTTTTTTCTGAAAAGGCTATGTGAATTTTATATATTCACCATCTAACATTTCAGCAGTTTTTTGCTTAAAGCATAATTGTTCTTTTATATGAAAATAGTAAAAAATGTTTATTTAAATTATAAACTAAGATTTCATATATATGATGACTTCAGTAAAAAAAAATTAATAATAATGCATATATATTTCTTTACGATAAACTTGAAAAATACTGGGTACTAGATGGCATAAGTATCAACAGTTTCCAGCATAACTAATTAAATCTTGCTCCAAAAAATTATATCATAATCAATCATTATCAATTCTTATCATTTTGAATTGTAGAATTATTCAGAAACAAACTAACTTTCTTGAATAAATTAAATAATCTATTTTAATATGTATTCTTTGTTTACCATTTTATTTTTAATTTTTCCATTGTTTAAAAAAATCTATAACTATAAATTATATAAATCAATTATTTTTTTGGTATAAATTGTAATAAAAATTAGATAATATAATAGATATTA
>AYEL01059834.1:0-91005 GCA_000484575.1 Olivierus martensii | reverse complement strand
GGGGTCAGCAAATCCCCAGGAGATGGTACAGTTGCAACGAGACTCCACTAAATTGAATGTTTTCTGTGCCATATCCCGGCGGAAAGTTTATGGGCCTTTCTTTTTCGGTGAAGCAACTGTAACTGGTGTTTCTTATCTTGATGTGCTAGAACTATGGTTCTTTCCTCAATTGGAAGAAGCTGAACTAGAGAACTTTATTTGGCAGCAAGATGGTGCACCGCCTCACTGGCATAACTCAGTACGCGATTGGTTAAACTTCGTTGTACCCGAGCGCTGGATTGGCCACAAGGGGCCGAATGACAGAGCTTGTTTTGCATGACCTCCACGTTCACCCGATCTGACGCCGTGCGATTTTTACCTTTGGGAGTTCATAAAGGATAATGTGTATGTGCCTCTGCTACCAGCTGACCTACCCGAGTTAAGAAACAGGATTGAAGCAGTTGTTGCAACAGTTACTCCAGACACACACACTGATCAAGGTTTGGGAAGAACTCGCCTATCGACTCGATGTGTGCCGTGTAACGAAAGGTGTTCACATTGAACATTTGTAGGAAAAACTGTTTGAGTTGCTCTTTCATATGATGTATTATTTATAACTGTAAGTTAAATGTAATAAATACTACGAAGCCTCAAAACCCCGATATTCATTTTGAAACACCCTGTATTGTATTTGATTGTTATACTAATCAGTTTTCACATTGATTTTGTTTTGTAATATTGTTATAAAATAAAAATAAAAAAAAAAATACAATAATTTTTTCTTATATAGGTTACATATTGTGTGAATTATCGTAATTTGTAATTGAAAATACATCATAAATCATATCCGTATTTTGCAAAGCAAAAAGCATTTTATATTATAAAGAATGATTTGCATTTCAGAAAATCCATTTCATAATGTAAAAATACTAAAAATGACCTTGAAAATGAAAGAAAATTAAATATACCATATAAAAACAGTATTTAATGTGAAAATAAAGCACAGAGAATATTTAAAAATTTCTAAATATGTAATATTTGTATTTGAAATAGAAGGGGGGCTCAACTTAATTTCAATGATATTTCATAAAAAATATTCATATATGTAGTTAATGCATATGTAAAAGGTTCATAGATAATTTTCAAATCGGTACATAATTTTTTTTATTCAAACATATCAAAAATAATTATAAAGATTGATATATGAAAAACACATGGTATTAGCAGCAATTTCACATAAAAAATAATAAATGTGGAGGTTATAATTGAGCAATCATAATTGGAAATTTTCTTAATTTTTCTAACACAATATTATCAAAAATTATAAAAGTTTCTCAGTTTTGTCCAATATAGATTGATAACATTATTTTATATGTATATCTCAATTTTTAGCCATTTTTACAAAAAAAAAGATCTTATATCTTCTCTCTGTCTCTTCGAACAAATGATGTTCATAGATGTAACTAATCATTTTGAAGAGGCTATTGAAATTTTAATGGGACTGCAAGTGAAAGAATCATTGATCTATTTGAAAAATATCTTAATAAATATTATAAAGTATTAAATTTTAGGGATCATTCTTTATTATTCAAACTATTGATTTTTAAGATCCTATTGGTAACTATTCTAATTTAAAAAAAAACCAAATATATTTGAAACTATTTGTTTCGTAATATGCTCATATCAGAAGCATTTTATATAATATAATTTGGAATGGAATATTTGTTTTATTAATTATTTCAATTGGCATGCTGCCACTTCGAACTATAGTTTGACATGGTCTAGGTAGCTTACACTGCCATTCTGAACTAAAGTTATTAAGTTGGAACATTTTTCTTTTTGTGATATTTTTTCATTGTTTATAGTTTATTGCAATCTGTTTTCTGTTTCTTATTCTTAAAATTATATATTTTCTAATTTTAACAAAAAAATTTTTTCTGATACGTTTAATTTTTTTTATATTTATTATTTATTTGATACAGTCTGTGAAAATGAACTTTTTAATAAATATACACACAAAAATATATTTTTCATTATGTATAAATATAAATATTCATTATGGAATAGAAACTGTTAAGAGAGATTAAATTAAAATTTCTTTGATAAACAAAGTTTTTTTTATAGAGAACATATTTCTATTAGCAGGCATGTCAAACTTATTTTAATTCAAGAGCCATTTAATGAGCCTGTAAGATTGCTGCGGACCACATCATATTTAAAGTTTTTTTTAATTACATTTTAGAGTAAGGATTCAGAAATACAGATAAGAAAATTAAAAACATTGTGTAATCAAATGAACATATTGCAAAAATATATAATTACTACATAATTGTTTTTAATTATATATGTTTTTTTAATTTAATTCCTCGCTATTAATCTAATTTTCTATTAAGGATTAAAAGTCACATTTTCTGTACAAAAACAAAAGCTTTCATTAAAATTTTATGAATTCAAATATTCTTAACTACTTACATTTTTTAAATAAATCAATAATACAAGAAGTAAATATTTAACAAGTCCTTTAGCACGTCCTTCAAAGAGGGATTGTTTGGAAAAACTTGATTATTTGTATTTGGCTATCCAAAAAAATACAGGTTCTCATTTATGACTTTTTGATTTTGGTAAGAAATTTCGCAAAAAAAACGATGTAGTTCTTGCAGGAAAATACTTAGTTTATGCCACCAATCCGAAAGCCATCTGTACCTTATATGTTCGATAAGGCCAGTAGAAAAAATTTGTACAACAAATTTCATTAAAATCTAACTAGTGCATCATAATGTATGATATAGCTACGAAGCGAGAATTACGTCCTATTATCTCATAACATATTGCCCTCATTTTCATTTTAGTTAAGAGTGTTGGGGGCCACAAAAAATCACTTCGAGGGCCGCGGGCTGCCAGTTTGACACCCCTGCTATTAGCATTAGCATAAATAAATAAAATAAGAAAAATTAATTTATATCCAATAAAAATATTTATATTGAGTGATATTATTAATAAAAATCAATAATAATGCATAATAACTAAAATAAATATAAGTGCTTAAAATTATTCAAACATCCATTAGGTTTAATATATATATCTGGTTAACATTTTCCTATTGGTCAAGTGAATAAAGCCAGGCATTGAATAGGTTAAATAAATTTGATATATATCTGAATTGCTATTAAGAATAAAAACATTATCATTATCTATTAAATTGTATTAATACCTATGTTTATCCTAATTTATTTCTCATATATAAGAATGAAATTGTATTTTACTATAAAAATTTGCTGTTTATTTTCTATAGTAGAATAGATAACATATTTTTCAATACTCTACTATTATCTGTAGTAGGATATCTTCCAAGGCATGTTTTATTTGAAAGTTATATTTTTAGAAAATATACTTCATAGACTTCTGATTAAAAAATTGTGTTGTAAGATGATAAAAGATAAAGACTAAAATTATATTAAAAACATTTCACAAAGTATCAATATAATAAAGAATATTAATTTCAGTTAAGAACAAATGGAATTGAATTTTTTTTTTACAACTTTTGTTTGTGAATAGTTTGGTATATTGGACAAAGCTGCATTGATTTCATAATATTTTTAAGTAAATCTTAATTATTTTTCAACAAGAAAATATGTACCTTATGGCAACTTATGATTTATCAACATGACATCTTATTTACAGATGATAGCTATAAAATTAATGTACCTCATGATATAAACTTAAAAATATATTATATGGAAACATTGTTAATTTATACAGCTGTCATAAGTAAGCTAGTCTTTGAAAAAGCAATCATTCAGTGAAGATTAACATCATTAATATTTTTTTTTATATTTAATTAAATCATGTTTAATCATCATAAAATAATTTAATTAAATGATAATTTTAATAAAAATAATTACATAATAATTATTTGTTAAATTATTTTTTAGGATTTGAGATTTATTTAATAAATTTTCTTAGATGATATTGAATATTATATTTAAATAATACAAAAAATTTTAATTATTGATTACTTTTAGATTCTAGGTCAGGGCCTGATATTAAAAGGTTAGAAGCATCAGAATCAACATGTATGTCTGGAATGACAGAAGAATCTAGTATAGGTAATATAAACGTGATGTTTTAGCATATTGACATCTGAAAAGGTTTATTATGCTTAATGCCATTATAAATTATTTTTAATAAAATCAAATTATATAAATATGTAATATAGAAATCTTATCTTGATTTTCTGAAATTGAATCTTTATAAAAAAATTTTAGGGAAAAAATAATTCTCTTCTGCCGGAAGCTACTGTTCTCTATTATATAGATATTAGCATTGCCTTCTTGTATTTGATTACTGAATACACATATCCCTTGTATTATGAAAGTGATGTGTTCCTTAATCATTTGTTGGATGAAAAATCATAAAACCCATTTTGCATTAAGGGCGTGCACACAGATGATTTTTCATTGTGCTGCTGTTTATCTGCCAGCAGCTGTTTGGCCACTTGAAATATCGAGTGACCAAACAGCAGTATTTTAACCATTCGTGGGCACACGAGCAGTTAAAATACTGCTGCTTTCTCACAAAATACTTGCAGTGGATAAAATGGACTTCATGGAAAAGGTTGCTTTATGTGCTTTAGTACTGCTGTAAGAAAATGGCATAGACAGAAAAGATCTGCATCCATTATTAAGCCAATGAATGTTAGACAGTTCTATAATTTATTCAATGATTTCTGTTTGTACCCTAAAAATTTTTTTGAATATTTTAGAATGTCAAGGAATTCATTTGACAAATTGTTATACATGATACATTCTGATATCACAAACACAAGCACAAATATGAGAAATAATATACAAATAAATGACTAAAACAGAAATAATGATGTCTAAACGAACAAGAGAAAGCTATTGAAGCAGTGGTTAAACCATCCATGTGTGCGCTCCCATATGTTTGTACTTGTTCTATTCTGAAGGGTGGCTATCACACTGCTTTGAAAATAGAGCATGTTGCTGTTTTAAAACTACTGCGGTTTTTTGGCTGCCACCACTCATTTCCATTCAAAGCTGTGATTCATAAAAGCGGCTAAATTCCCCCTGTGGTTAAGCAGTCGAAAAACCATCTGTGTGTGCTAGCCCTAATTCTAATATAAAAAATTTTCAGTTTTTTGTATGTTCTAGGAAGTAATAATAATAGTTTAAATAAGCTTATTTAAACTATCAGAGGAATTCTCTGTAAAGAAGAGGGAATACAATATTGATGAATTGCAGATCATAGTTACATAAAAATAGTTTTTCAAAATCTATATAATTCATTACAAAATATTTTATGGGAGACAAATTTTATGTTATTGTTAGATCTTTAATGATTACAGATTTTACAATAGATTAAAAATCAATTATATAAAACTTTAAATATTATGTATGTTAGTTTTGAATAGATTTTGGAGATGTGTTTGAAGATTTTCAATACAGTAATTCTTCTGAATCAATTAGAATATTGATTCCATCCCTAATTCTAATATAAAAAATTTTCAGTTTTTTGTATGTTCTAGGAAGTAATAATAATAATAATAATAATAAGCTTATTTAAACTATCAGAGGAATTCTCTGTAAAGAAGAGGGAATACAATATTGATGAATTGCAGATCATAGTTACATAAAAATAGTTTTTCAAAATCTATATAATTCATTACAAAATATTTTATGGGAGACAAATTTTATGTTATTGTTAGATCTTTAATGATTACAGATTTTACAATAGATTAAAAATCAATTATATAAAACTTTAAATATTATGTATGTTAGTTTTGAATAGATTTTGGAGATGTGTTTGAAGATTTTCAATACAGTAATTCTTATGGAATCAATATTCTAATTGATTCAGCTATTATTCAGGTTTTTGTCATTAAATAAAAAGGTAGAAAAAATTTCATGATTCTATATGATAGGAGTGGTTGTGTTCTTTATTGATATGCAATGCAGAAAATCTCCAAATTATGTAAATGGAATTGGTTCAAGAAACCTTATGCAAGTCAAAACATACATAACTAATGGATCACAAAAATGTAACCAAAATGAGTCCCAATTGATTCAGCTATTATTCAGGTTTTTGTCATTAAATAAAAAGGTAGAAAAAATTTCATGATTCTATATGATAGGAGTGGTTGTGTTCTTTATTGATATGCAATGCAGAAAATCTCCAAATTATGTAAATGGAATTGGTTCGAGAAACCTTATGCAAGTCAAAACTTACATAACTAATGGATCACAAAAATGTAACCAAAATGAGTCTCAAAAGTTTCTATTCAATTTAAATATTTTATTGGGACTATAGCTTCTTGCTATTCATTTGAAAGTGAATCTGCCTTGAGACTGCCACGAATCTCACTTATCTTCTAATGATGTCAAGAAATTTTACAGATATATTAACGAATGGCAAATGATCATGCAAGTTAGAAACAAAAATTGAGTTTTGTTTTACTTGTGCAAAAGTGTGATGTCACAACATAGCAGATCTAAAGCCATTCACATGCATAAAAATATTTCATTTTAATTAAGTTATGTATAACTATCATCCAAGAAACTATAAAGTGATGCCACGAATATTATTGAAAAATATTTTTTCATTTTTACATATACTTTCTATAGTTGAATCTGTCAAATAATAAACAATCTAATAGTTTTGGTAGTGTATAAGTATGGAAAAATAATAGCAAGACCCTTGTGAGAGTATTTTCCAATAAAAGTATAATCTTTCTAGGTTTGAAATCTTCTTGCACCCAATTTATTTTTGTACTTTTTAATTTCTACTACTCATTTTTTGCCCTTTTATTAATATCCATTAGTCTTAGTAATGATAAAGTTGCACATGGTTATTACTGTTATGCCAAGAGTGACAACGTGCAGTGAAAGTATCCAAATTTGTCAAATATTTCTAATGCTTAATTTTAGTTTATTAAAATCATATTGAAAAATTGTTGAGAATTCTTGATTTAATAATTTCTCTAGAATTTTTTAAAATAAATTCAAATATAATGAAATAAAACCTTAATTTCAAAAATTATTATAAGATTTTGATTATATTGTCTTGAGTGGTATTTAAATGTAAATTAAATTTTGATATAATGTTTATTTTAACAATTATGCATACAAATCCAATGATTCACATTCAACATTTTTAACAATAATAATGTTATATGATATGGTATTTTACAAATCATTTTAATTGATAATGGCAGAACGTAATATGTAGTATATTGAAAATTCTAGTTATTACATAATACTAAATGATTTTGACTTCAACATATCAGAAAATATATTAATGATAGCATTAGGTATGTATTTATTATCAAGTGATTCAGCATCTCTTTTATTATCAATGATTGACTTTTCATACATTTTCAATAATGAATGACATTTTAGGTAAATAACCATTTTCAAATATATATAATAAATGCAGATTACCTGCCAAAGGTATTTAGAAAACTTTTGTATAGTCCATACAAGAACTTGCATGAATAAAGTATAAGGTTACAGTTAAGTATAAAATTAATCATATAAGTATAAGATTGCAATGTTTCAATCCCTCTTAATGTGTACATACATTGTTTCATCATGAAGAATAAGGATGATGAAATAAATCTTATTTAAGAATGGGGGAAAAAAATGGTTACTCTAGATAAGAAATGTTGAGGGTATTACATAAAGTAGAAAGAAATATTATCACAGACAAAGACAATTGGCAAGAATTATGACAGTTTCAATAGCATGGCATATTACACACCATCATAGAAAATATTGAATAAGAAGATTGGATTTAAAAGGAATAACTCTATTCCAAATGCTCAAGAATGATAGTTTTCCAGTACCATGTTTAAGAAAATATAGGATATACCAAATACCTTTGTACAATCACATGTTATAACATGATGTATAAATAGATTACACTATCATGGAATTTAAGTACAAGGTTGGCAGACCATAAAAAAGATATACCATGTGGGAATATAGATACAACACTTGGATACACATAAGAATGATTGAAAATAATTTAAGAAATAAAATGGCAGGAGACTGAAGTAATAAAGAAGGCTAAAATAGATACACAAAAGAGAAATTACAGATTCTTGAAAGCTTGAGACAAACTGAGGTAATTAAACTATGAGTCATTCCAGTTATCAAAAGTGTGGGAATGGGCTATGTACATTTAACTGAAGTATAAAAAGGATATGTGGTTAATGAGATGAGTTCATTGTGTAATATAATTATAATATGTTTATATTGTAGATTAATTCTTTTAAAATACCATTGATTTAAATACATATAATATATAAGCCTAGTGAACTAAAAAATGTGATATTATTTCATGCAGTAATGATTAATCAAAATAGTAATAGCTTAAATGTAATTTTAATGTTGCAACTGTGTATTCACAATGTATTACTTCAATATATAAGATTTATTATTGTATATATGTTGCCATGCAATTAAATTTAAAAATATACTTTTATTGTACTTATGAAAGTGTATCCTGCCATAGTGCTGATATTTTTGCTTATTTATTTGGTTAAAGATGGAATGTTTAAGTTATTTTCCTAATATCCAAATTTCTAGTGTTGATCATATAATAAAGCAATTTATTTTCATCTTTGAGGATCCAGGTCTCACATATGATTTTTCAGAAAGGTCCAGGCTCATTCAGACTTGTTGAACTCATCAATCAATTTTCCAGTTAATCCCACTATAGGTGTTGAACAGTTTGTAGGGGTTCTAAAAGTGGTCACTGCCAAAAAAATTAATTGGAAGTTTAATTTGAATTAACAAAGTTTCTAAAAAAATAAGCAATTATTTTTTAAAGCGACTTTTCAATCAATGGCTGACTACTATATAATGGAACCCATTTCAGACTTAACCACAAACTGCTCACATCTGTGGTAGTCAGTAGGATTTTAATACTAGGCAAATTGATTCCTAGGCAAGATCTATCAGAAATTTTTCAGAGACATGAATTCAAATTCCATCACATATCAGGCTCAGAATCAAATTCAAATAAGTAAATTAATTTATTATATGTGATTTAATTGCATTTACAATATGTGACATTTCAGAAAATATTTCTGAACTGAATAAAATCATCTAATTTTTATAAAAAAAAATATTGAAGAACCACTTGACTGCTATTTTTTCTTTTGTGGTGAATACTGAATACATCCCAATACTCACCACAGTCCATTCACACCCATGATAAAAGTAGACAATCAGGAGAAAAACTGGATTGAATGGGCCAAGCCTGGACACCTAAAAAATCTGGAAATATGAGACCCAAAATTAATATGAATGATACATGGTGAAAATACTACATGCTTCCATCTAGATGACAACTTGGCTATCAATTCAACTAACCACCCACCATTATTGCAAAATTATTGATGGTGGCCATAATAAGTACCATTTTTGTAAGTTAGGGACTTCTGTATTTACAAATGTTAGACAAATGTACAGAACAAATTAATAAAACATTTTGAAGATTTTTTCATTTATCATGTAGGAACAAATTTTTTTTTGTTAATTGTCATACCATAAATCTTTCTTTAATTAAAATAGAACAGAGTATCAATCACAAATAAGTAGAATATAGATATCAATTTAAATTTTATATTAAATTTTATAAAACTCATTAGCATGTTTTTTCAGACATATAATAGGCAATTAGATGAAATAAGGCAGTCCTCTATTTACGATAAAGTTATGTTGAATAATAGTATTATAAATCAAAAAACCATAAAGTCGAAAATGACTCACAATTGTAGAAATTTTATTGAAAGTTCAGAAAATGTTCTAAGAAGTCTCTGCTACAGAAGCTAAAAAATGACATCATGACCTATGGAGATTGAGAGGCAATATGACTGTTGATAGCCATCAACAAATCATATTGTTGAGGACCTCAATCCATTTAACAAATCATGTTGTCTCGCAATATGACATCATTCTTTAGCTTCTCCAGCAGAGACTTCTCAGCATTTTCTGAACTCACTCTTAGAAGTAATAATAGACAACAGAATATCGAATCCTCCAAGATGATAAAATAATCCAAAATTTAACCCAGGCTCTAAAGTGTAAAATCATCCAGAATTGAACCCAAATCAGCAAATGGTAAGAGATTGCTTTACTACATTTTTAATAAAACAGAAAAATATTTCCAGCCAATATGCTATGAAAATTAATCAAATTCAGAATACTGTAAGAGTAATTATAAGATCAGATCATCATAAATCAAATGATTGTAAGTAGATATAACTTGTACATTGGAAGAAATTTAATATATATTCAAGATTAAAAAAAAAATTAAATAAATTTTCAAACTTTTCCAGCTCCTGACAAAAGCAGGAAAACCATATTACTAAAAATTCTCATTATTATACAGAATGTATCAATAATGAAAATTATTGTATAAAAAATTATTATATATTTGCATAAATACAATAATTGAATAATGTAAAATAGAATTCATGTAGAATATATTAATATATTATGGGGAAAAACTGATGATCACAAAAATTTCTGATTTAACCTCTGATCCAGAAATATGAAGAATACTTACATAGTGTTAAAGATTCAATAGTTAAAGTTTTACTTATTCATTATTCTATTTAGTTCAAAGAAATAAACTACAATAAAACTTATTTTTTCAGATCTGCATAAAATCGAATTTAATCATTATAGAATTTAGGTACTAATACACTGCTTTATACATCCAAACCCAGACATCTCTAAAACAAGATAATAAAATCATTAGATACGCAACATACAAGTGAAAGAATTTTACTGATGTTTTGTGTATATAATGATTTTATTATTCTATTTTAGAGCTGTTTGGATTTAGATTTGAATTTAATAAATGAAGATTCAGTGTGTATTGCACCTTCAGGTATTGTTTCTTAGCAGTATAAAAAATGGAAGAAAGAGAGAACATCAAATGAAATTTTCTTCTGAAGAGCTAATGTTATTTGGCATTGAAGAAGAAATCGGTTTTCAGTATTATTAATTTATCTGATGATATTTGACTTAAATTAGGTAGTATTTTAATTACCACTGTTTATAAATAATTTAACCATGCTATCTAGCAATCATTTTCTTCTCATTTTCTTTTCTTCAAATTTTTTTTAAATCATTTCTTTTAGATTTATTAATAATAATATATATTTTAAAATGATTTTATAGGATTTAGAATTATTTTAATCAAAATCTAATTAAAATTATCTTTCATTTTTTGATACTATTTTTATTTTTTTAAAAACTGTACAATCCCTTAATACTAATAATATGGAGGAACTTCCACTTGAAAACAAGAAACTATAACACAAAACTAGCACTAATTTAAAGTAGAAAAAGACAAACAAATCACTGTAAGCTGAGGATGACTTAATAAAGTTGAAAGCACTACAGTGATTTGTTTGTCTTTTTCCACTTTAAATTAGTGCTAGTTTTATGTTATAGTTTCCTGTACAATCCCAATCTTTGATATCAAAACATATTACTATTTTTATTAAATCAAGATATTTTCTTTGATATTTCTTATAAAATCTCCTTAAAAATAGATAATCACATATTACATTTTTCCAACATCATAATAAATTTAGCCTATGAGAAAGAGAATATATTTTAAAGTAATTTATTATTCATTTTATAAAATAGATAATCAGATCATTTTAAAATATTTTCCTCAGTATTATTAAATTATTTTGTTTATGAATTCTTATAGTTAGTTTACTGATAAATTTTGTAAAAAACAAAAATTGATTAAAATTTAAATCCATAAATAAAACAAAATTATTTATATTAATTAATATTTCAAAAAATAAAATTTGTTTCCCAAACATTCATATTTATAACTCTGTTTAAATTATAAGATGATTTTATAAAAACAGAAATGGAGTCAAATGGAATTGAAAATCTATTTAAGAAGAAAATAAATTTTCAATTCTATAAGATGTAAAATCATAAGAATACTAAGATTCTTCATTTAATCAGTTTCACTACGAAGAAGCTGAGATGTTTTCATTCTAAACAAATAAACCAGAATGAGGAATAAGACACCTTGGCAATAATTAGTTAATAAAAGCAGATTAAATAATGCTTGATGTTTCAAAACTTATTGTTTTTAGATAAAATATATCTGAATTAAAAAAAGTATAAAAAAATTTGCATATTCTCATAGTTATTCCAAAACTTTTTCCCTATCTAATTAAAATTTAGTTATTTTATAAAATAACTAAATTTTATTTAGATAGTAAATTTTCCTAACTTTAGGATTTTAGGAACTCTTAACATCTCTTAAGTTTAATTATTTTCTAAAGTTCTTCTTGTATTTATATTTAATCTATATATATTTATTTAGTTAGTTTGTTATAATTTTTATAAGAAAATATTTATGTTAACAATGTTTGATTTTGCACAAGTCGTTGCCATGACGACTTAGTATTCCTACTGTTTTTGAAAAGTGTTTGATTAGAATATTGTGCCTGAAGATGGCGTAACTGCCGAAAACTTTAATCAAATTTTCTTGATTAAATTTTGCATACTTTACTGCTAATAGTGCTGATTTTATTCGTGTATTTTATAAAATTTTAATTATGTAATTTTTATAAAAATAATTTGTAATAAATGTAGAAAGGCAGGTTTTGTAACATTCAGTTCTTAACAAAACAAACACTTTGAAATCTACAATAATAAAAAAATTATATCAAAAAATTAACATTACTTATATTTGAACATAATTAATTATAGCAATTATAAGACAAACAGCTCTACTAGCAAATATAAAGTTATTTATTATGGTATAACGTTTTCGCATCATGAATTGAAAAGATACGAAAACGTTATACCATAATAAATAATTTTATACTTGCTAGTAGAGCTGTTTGTTTTATAATTGGTTTAAAGCAAGTAGTTTCCTGTAATATTAATTATAGCTATATGGGAAACTAAGTAAAACAGGATTTCTAAGACCAAAGAATTAATTTGAACTGCAGTGAGTCAACAACTAGATTTATATCTACAAAGATAAATAAAATTTTTTCATTTTCTTTTGTTTATCATTATCTGCATAAAATTTTTTTATATATTAAATTATTTATTAGATTCAAATACAATGATACCTCGGATCATGAACGTCTCGATTCCCGAACAAATCGGTCTACGAACACCATTTGCGAACAAATTTTGCTTCGCTTTACGAACGATGCTTCGGTTCACGAACACACACACACAGAGTGCATGAAATGAGAGTTAATACTTCGATTAGTGTGAGAAATTCATGGAACCAATTATTCGCACTAATCGAGGAATACCTGTATATTTTTTGTTATTATTTTTTTGCTTGTTTTAATTCAAATTTAATGTATTAGAATGTGACAAGTTATTCTATTCTGATTAGGAATTCTTTTTGTAAACTGATGCTGATCTACAATTAATTCACAATAAAAAAGATTTATTTTCCTGATATTTGGCTGGATTTTTCTATATGAGATATGTATAATCTTTTCAAATGAAAAACATAACAATCAGTCTGTATTTTATAAATAATATAGTTATAATTATTGCCTCTGAATCATTTCAGAATCTCTAAAAAATATTTACATATTTATAAAATAATTTTTTTACTATTATATTTCAATTTACATAAATTATTTTAAATAGGTTTTGTAGATATCAGTCAAGATTCTCAAGCAGAAACAATTGAATCTCAACCACCTAGTGACGAAGCTACGAATCTCAGCCTTCCTGAAAACAGCAGTGATGCCCAATTTCCAGATAGTCAACATGGTATGTATCATTAAATTAATTATAGATAAAATAAATAGTTAAAAGATCTCTCTCAAAAATAGAGGTGTTAAATAGAATGACTGACTTTTATGATAACTGAATCAAATATTTTTATTTTAAATTATCTTTGATCTCAATAATTTATTAAAGTGAAGAAAAAATGGAGTGTATTCTGCCAAATTTCAATATAAAACATAGCCAGGTTATCATGAGAAATTGTTTGTTTTTTTGCCTTTAGAACCAGAATCAAATCCTGGTTCCAATGCTCAAAATATATATATATATATATAAGGATTCTGGCTCACTGTCACTCTTCCATAATCCAAGTGTCCATCTCTCCAGTGTCAACTGGATTGGATACAATCTCTCTCTTTTTTCCAAGAGAAGACTCAATTAGCTAAATTAAATCCTTCATCTCCTCAAAATAAATAAATCAGATTTGATTAATCAGAAATCCCAGCTATTACAAGTATGAGTAGTCCATGTTTAGTATTTATGTGATCTCTTGATTTGTAGGAAAATAATTCTAATATAAAAAATTAGCATAAAATGAGTAGAATTAGATTTGTTAAAAATCTATGCTTTCCCATTCAAAAAAAAAAAAAAAAAAAAATGGATTATACGTCAACATTTCGACGAATTTCTTATCAAAAAAAAAAAAAAAAAAAAAAAAAACAAACTTGTATTATCTGCTGTGCAAGTAAATGTGCAGAAAACATTTTAATAATGGATTTTAATTTAATCAGAAAAAGTAACAGAATGTTTTAGTTTTTTCATATGTCTGGTATTTTTTGAGAAAAATGTTTGGTCCGTAGAAATGTTAGTTTCATTTTATATATTTCTTAATGGTTTCTTTATTCCTAAATATTCCAAAAATATCAGCTGTACAAAAATAATTCTAAAATGAAAAAAATGAGTAGGAATTACATTCCATTAAAAAATATCATCTTTCATACTGAAATACTTCTTACTTTAGAGGTATTTCAGCTGAAGCAGGCTATGTGGATAGCTGAAAACGTTTTTGAATAAACGATTTATCTTACTTATTTGGCTTATTGCTTGCTTTTATTTAATAATATCTTTCCATGTGAAAAAACAAAATCTTTAGCATGTGCTGTGAAGTGGATATGCAAAAAAAATTTTAACAATAGATTTCAATTTGGAAGAAAAAGTAATAGGTATTGTGTTTTGCAATTTTTTGTATGTATGGTAATTTTTGAGAAAAGTGTCTGGTCCATAGAAATAACAGACAATTTCCATTATTACAGTCTAATTGAATTCTAAACTATCACCATTAATTGAATCCGTATTTTTCATAAGCACAATATTAAATATAGTGGTAGCCATTCCTGATGATTTATGTTATACTCTAAAAATTAATTATGAAAATGGAATTAAACTAAATAACAATTAAAAACAGCCTTTATAATATTTATTACGTAAAAATAAACATTCACTATGAAAGAGAAAAAGAATATATTTGAAAAATCTTAACTATAAAAAATAAACCACAAATGCACAAAAATCACTTCAAAATGAAGTGTGATGGGAAGGAATGCATTCATTTTAAGTAATAATTTGCTATCTGGTAAATTTAATTGATACTATCTTTCCTGTTTTTAGAAAGTGCATGGAATCTGTGTTTTATAGAGTGGGCCATAAGTTGCACTACTCCCCATTTATTTCATAACAACAGATATTGTCATTTTATTCTTATATTGAACATTGTGTGTCAAGAATATCAGTATGAGTACCATCATTATTGTAACACAACTGAATATGATGTCATATCCGGCAAGGAGTTGTTACAATGGTAAGCATGTATCAGTTTGAACAAGAACATTAGTGATGGCTGTCAGTGTGAGTGCATATTCTGT
This sequence comes from Olivierus martensii, assembly GCA_000484575.1. Lineage (NCBI taxonomy): Eukaryota > Metazoa > Arthropoda > Arachnida > Scorpiones > Buthidae > Olivierus > Olivierus martensii. The sequence goes on along the minus strand of AYEL01059834.1, from coordinate 75,332 downwards.
TGAACAATGTTTGGTTCCACTCACAAGAAGTAGAGAAGAATCCATCACATGTTATGATCTAGGCAAGCATGAATCCAAGGCACATTATTGGACCTAATATTTTTGATGGTCTTGTTAATGAGCAGTCATATGAAGAAATGCTTTGACAGTGGCCCTATCCACAGCTCATGGCAATTGGAATAGCAGCTGCCATAATCCTGTTACAAGATGGAACACCTGCACATTTTGCTATCAGAGTTCAAGAATGTCTTAATGAATTTTTTCAAACAAGTGAATAGGGCATGGATTAGAGGCAGCATGGGGCCCCTTGGTCTGTCCACCAAGGAGCTTGACTTGTCTACTCCAGACAGTGCTTTGTGAGATTTCATTAAGAATAAAGTCGAGTCATCAATGCTACTGAATGACCGAACTGAGCTTCTGTGACAGAAGCATTCAGAAATATCGCAAGGAGCTTGACTTGTCTACTCCAGACAGTGCTTTGTGAGATTTCATTAAGAATAAAGTCAAGTCATCAATGCTACTGAATGACTGAACTGAGCTTCTGTGACAGAAGCATTCAGAAATATCACAGATTTTCTCCAAAATTTTCAATTGACATCATATTCAGTTGTGTTACAATAACAATGGTGTTCATACTGTTATTCTGGACACATAATATTCAATACATGTTATGATATAAAGCAAATAACAATATCTGTACTTATGAAATAAATTGGATGCAATGATCCTTATATAACTACTTATGGCCCACTCTGTATGTTGTTATGAAATGCAAATTTTTATATTTATATTTGAGATTTTTGGTGCTCTATCCCATGAAAAAATAATGGACAAGGGTCAAATGTATGGTAATTTGTTTACACTTTCAAATTATATCATTAATTTTTGATCATCATTTTGATTTTTAAGAGAAATTTTTGACTTATTTGATTTTTCAACAATTTAAACATTTTTCTTTTATATTAGGAACATTTTTCTGTTAAGTAGTTCAGGACTTATTTGATTTTTCAACAATTTAAACATTTTTCTTTTATATTAGGAACATTTTTCTTTTATATTAGGAACATTTTTCTGTTAAGTAGTTCGGATAAGTTTTATTCAAAAAATTTCTTTAAATGATATAATATTGTAATTATTAAACTGATTTGCATATTCACTTTAATATTATAATTTTTAATTAAAATAAAAATTGAGACATAATTGTGGATGATCTTTATTTTTGAAATTCTACTTGAATATATTTTTCTATATGTATGTATATTATATTTTTGTGATATTTCATGTTTATATTTATTTCATATGTGATATTTCATGTTTATATTTATTTCATATTTAAGTGAATCTATTAATGAAAATACAGTTCTTTCATTTGTAAAATTAATAGTTATAAACTAATGTTTAATAAAATTTAAACACCAATAAGCAGTTTGAAACAAATTTCAATTAATGTTTTTTTCTAGGGAGCCATGTCATGAAGCAGTACTGGACAGAGGGGGGGAAACAAATATGACTTGCTTATAATAGATATATAATTTTGTTATATAATGAACTTGTAATTTATTTCATATGTGCATTTGTAGTGTATGAAAGTGCTAACAAAGACTATGTGAACTTTTTTGAATAAATGTTTTTTTGTGTCGTTTTTGTAGAGATTTTTCTCTGTAGAATCACTTATTCAAATATGAGGTTTGTACAAAAACTATCCAGACTAATATGATAACATGAAAGATACAAAAACTTACAGGCTTCTTTATCTAATCTCTAAAATATTCTTTTCCTGCAATAACATATTTTACTCATTGATTAAAGAAATATTTCTAACACATTTTGATATCTCAAGAAATAATATTTTTTAATAACATGTCAGTTTCTATTATCCTTAGCATCTCATTAAATCAGTGATCTTAGTTATCTTTTTTTAAATTATAAAAAAGAACAGAAATCATGTGGAATTAAATCTAGTGAGTATAAGAGATTACAGTTATTGTAGTGGTGGTTCTATATTGCAGAAACTGCTGTATGAGTTGGTTGTGAGTAGGAATTTTATCATGCTGCTCATTTAATCACTTGAATCATTTCAATTCAAATTTCTTTATGCAAAATTTCTAATACATATAATATTCTTTGTTAACAATTTTTCTGAAATTCACATAAATACTTTTTGTACAGACCTTGTAGAACAGTATGGAATCTCTTCATATACAAAATGCACAAGTTATCTAAATGAGTTCATTCAACTATTTTGATAATGAGGGAAAAGATGAAACATATATATATACAGTGATACCTTGGATCACGAACGTCTCGGTTCCCGAGATTCCCTACTACAGTGATACCTCGGATCACGAACGTCTCGGTTCACAAACAAATCACGAACACCATTTGCGAACAAATTTTGCTTCGCTTTACGAACGATGCTTTTTTTTTTATATTTTATTACAAAGAATACAGTGATACCTCGGATCACGAGCTCACGGTCTACGAACACATTTGTGAACAATTTTGCTTCGCTTTACGAACGATGCTTCGGTTCACGAACACACACACACACACACAGAGTGCATGAAATTAAATTTTGCTTTGCAAATGGATGTGTGTTTTCGATGCTTCAGTTCACGAACACACACGCACGGAGTGCATGAAGTGCACGTGACTCGCAGTGCACGAAACCCTGCACACAGCCTCGCCCCCAGCAGCAATCCAGTTCACCCAGCTGACATGGGTACAGTAAAGTCCCAACAAGTGTTGATATTTCGCCAGCTCATATGGGTACAGTAATGTTCCAACAAGTATTGATATTTTAGGTCAGCTCGTATGGGTACAGTAAAGTTCCAACAAGTGTTGATATTTTAGTTCTTTTTCATTATTTAATTAAATTTATCCCTTATTATGGCTCCCAAAAAAATTTTTTTTCTTTAATTAAATTTATCCCTTATTATGGTTCCCAAAAAAGTTGTCTTTATTTAATTAAATTTATCCCTTATTATGGCTCCCAAAAAAGTTGTGTATTAAATTTATCCCTTATTATGGCTCCCAAAAAGTTAAGTGTGTTAATAAATTAAATTTATCCCTTGTTATGGCTCCCAAAAAGTTAAAAGTGTTAGTGGGTGGTGTTAAACATGCTTTCTTCTAATATTACTGTTATATTTATTTCCACTGGTGTTAAACATGCTTTCTTCTAATATTACTGTTATATTTATTTCCTCTCTTTATCCCTTATTATGGCTCCCAAAAAAGTTAGAAGTGTTAGTGAAGGTGATCCCTTATTAAGGCTCCCAAAAAAGTTAAAAGTATTAGTGAAGGTGGCATCCCTTATTATGGCTCCCAAAAAAGTTAAAAGTATTAGTGAAGGTGGTATTAAACATGCTTTCTTATATTACTACTGTTATATATTTATTTCCTTTCTGTATTATTTCCACACATAAAGCCATAACAAATTTCCTTTCTGTATTATTTCCACACATCTAATATTACTGTTATATTTATATCCTTTTAGTATTATTTCCACACATCTTTCTTCTAATATTACTGTTATATTTATTTCCTTTCTGTATTAATTCACCACAAGCCATAACATGTTAAAAATTTTTTCTAGGACAAAAAACGTATTATTTGGAATGTTAAAAATTTTTTTCTAGGACAAAAAACGTATTATTTGGATTTACATTTATTTCCTTTCTGTATTATTTCCACACATTAAGCCATAACATGTTATTCCTTTCTGTATTATTTCCATACAAAAAGCCATAACATGTTAAAAATTATATTTATTTCCTTTCTGTATTATTTCTACACAAAGCCATAACATTTTAAAATTATTTCTTCTAATATTACTGTTATATTTATTTCCTTTTTGTATTTTTTATTATTTCCACACAAAAAGCCATAACATGTTAAAAATTTTTTTTCTCTGTATTATTTCCACACATAAAGCCATAACATGTTAAAAATGTTTTCTTTTCCTTTCTGTATTATTTCCACACATAAAGCCATAACATATTAAAAATTTTTTGTAGGATTTCTGTATTATTTCCACACATAAACCCATAACATGTTAAAAATTTTTTTCTAGGACTGTATTATTTCCACACATAAAGCCATAATATGTTAAAAATTTTTTCTAGGTATTATTTACACACATAAAGCCATAACATGTTAAAATTTTTTCTAGGACAAATTTCCACACATAAAGCCATAACATGTCAAAAATTTTTTCTAGGACAAAAAACAGTATTTGGTTTGCAATAATTGCAATGGGAAAAATTGATTCGGATTACGAATTTTTCGGATCACGGCAATGGGAAAAATTGATTCGGATTACGAACTTTTCGGATCGCGAACAAAGTCAAGGAACGGATTGTGTTCGTGAACCGAGGTATCACCATGGGAAAAATTGATTCGGATTACGAACTTTTCGGATCACGAAACAGTGTCGGGAAAAATTGATTCGGATTACGAACTTTTCGGATCACGAACAGGATCGAGATTGATTCTTACGAACTTTTCGGATCACGAACAGGGTCAAGGAACGGATTGTGTTCGTGAACCGAGGTATCACTGTATCGGGTCAAGGAACGGATTGTGTTCGTGAACCGAGGTATCACTGTATATACATAAATAATAATTAACAAAATTTGATATATACTTACTGTAAATATCTATCATAAAGATAAGATGCTAAGCGTGAACGAAACTTTAATTTCATCTCATGTAATCCAAACTAAAATTATTATATTACACAATTTTAATTTAATGCAAATTTATCTTTAATAAAACATAATATAGATATACCTTAAGTAAACTATTTATTAATGAAACCTAAAATGAAAAGAAAATTTTTTATGAAATTTTTTATATTTAAATCAAAATCAATAAAAACAACACTTACCAGAGGCATTGCAAATATATATGATTCTAGATTTTTCAGAAACATGTTGCTGTTTCTAGTAATAATTGCCCTATAATAAAAAATGAAATATTAAAGAAATTATTATTATTACTAAAGAATTAATTTTAATAGATCTTTACTACCTTTCCATAGACTATAGACTTTACTAACCTTTCCATAATTGTATTATTTTGAATTAACCAAATATCACATAATGTTCTTCCTATTAAAGTTAAAGCAACCAAAACCAGGTAGGCACTCTGAAATCAAAATCAACAGTAAAATATGAAATTTTTTATATTAGAAATATTCTAACATTCATCAAAAGAAGAAAGAATACACATATGCAGAAAGCCACTTACAAAGCAGAAATGTTTTTGATTATATATATTAATATCCCATTTCATGAGCTGGTACAGATGACTACCAGTACACATCATTGGAAATATTCCTGTTTTCTGCATAGTGTTTTGTATTATTTTGTTCACATAAAATTTTTTTAAACTTATTATACATTATAATCATGAATACATTTATCATCATATCAAATACTTTTAACATATTTACATAAACATTCTGTAAAATATTGAACTCAACCATAAATTTCATTTTTTAATAGAGCACTGTATCAAACTATAGTTTGCTTCAAAATATTTCATAATCTAAATGTAAAACAATGATTATTTAAATATCAACTGATTAAGTCAGAGTAGATTTATAAATCACTGATATTTACATTTGAATAAATGTATAATAAAGACTTAGTCTATCACATCCACTTCTAAAATAATAAAACTTTGCTGATAATTCATAATTTATTTTTATATTGAAAAAGTTAAACTACTTAACTAAAATTCAACTACTGCATCAAATGAGAATATAAATGCATACAAATTCCAAGATAATTTATAATACATAAAACCCACAAATTAAAAAAAATGAAGGTAGTATTATTTATATTACTTAACAGAAAAAAAAATAACAGAATTTGAAGATAAAATAATTTTTAAAATAATCATCATCATCAACAGTTACTTAATAATATTTTCAAATAAATTTTTTTATAAAGATACTTTTCAGACATTATCTATGAGCAATATAATAAAACAGAATATTTCAAATGCATATTAGACAAAACTTTTGAAAGCATTCTATATAATATTTTGAAACAGAAAGAAAAAGTATCCTAAAAGAATTCATTAATATAACAAAAAATATCAATATAACAATTTATAAACAAACTAACACAGAAAAAACACGAAGATTCATAACTGTTACACAACTGTAATTACTATCACAGAAAAGATTCATAACTATTAAACAACTTGTCAATACTATTACAGAAATTATTCTATAAGTATAATTATTAGTGTAAATACATGTTTAGACTAGAAGAGCAGAAGTGAATGAGAACATTGTAGAAAATGTTCAGCCATTTACTTATGTTTGTGAATGGAGCATTTATACTATCTGTGAATATATTCATTCATCAGTGATCCATTTCCTTCTACAGTTCATGACTGAAATCATCATTATATGCAGTGAAGAAAAACTTAGTTGTACAGTTTTGCATACTGATAGGACATCAAACAAAGTCAAAAATGTCAACAAACATATTGTCTAAATGGCATTGTTTTCGAATTAACACCCTTTAAAGCTAACCAATCACAGTCAAACATTGTGAAGAACTAGCCAATGGAGAATAACACTAACATGTGAAGAGTTAGCACAATCGAAAGCAAGACAATGTATGGCAACAGCACTTTGCATGCTTGATATGAAGTACTGTTCCATGCATTGTGTTGCTTTCTATTGGGATTGGCTAACTCTCAAAAATAAACTCAAAAAGTGCTGTTTAGACTATATGTTCATTGACATTTTTTATTTGTTTCAATGCCCCCTATCAGTATGTGAAACTTTACAACAAAGTTTTTCTTCACGTTGAATATAATATTGACTATTTAATTTCCATTGAGAATATAAATTAAATAATTCTATTATTATGAACAAACATCGAAGCAAAAAAGATAGTAGCTGATCTCAGTATTTTATATATTACATACCATTACTAGAAATTTTCCAAATGGCACTCTTTATTTTTGTCAAGAACAGGGAAAATATAAAAGAGTTTTGTGAAAACTTTATTATACATATTATAGTTTTCATATTATTTTCTATCCTACTACTATACCTTAAAAAAACAATCAGAACTTTGTAAGGTCCTGGAGACCCCCAAAAGGAACTCTCTTGTTTTGTAGAAAAATTATAAAATTAAGTTAAAATTCAAATATAAAATTTTGTAATTATTTTCAATAAAAAATAATTGATAAAAAAATTAATCATTCCATTGAATGCAGAACTACACTTTAGTTCCGTGGGAAAGTTCCTTCTTGCTGGAGAGGAAATAAATGCAAGTTCCGTGAAGGAATTAATCAGAGTTACTCACAGGAATCAGAGAGAAGTTAAAAGTTTTATAGAAGTGAACTAAGAAAAAAATAGCCATGTAGGAATAATGACAGGAACACAACTCGTCTCATTCAAAGGACAGCTGATGGATGTATAATGACGACAATAGCTGATTGATGAAGATAACCAATGGCAATAGCAAATAACTGACAGTACTGGCAGATGACTATGATGACGGTTGAAAGAGACAAAGACAATGAATATGAATAATTATGAACTATGCCAAATGGACATGTGGACAATTTGACATTTAATATTTAGAGCAGTGGTTCTTACAGAGCAGTGTTCCCCAGAACACTGATATTCTGCGATGTGTTGTGTTCTGCGAAATTATGAAAGCGAGCATACTTGAATGACCTTAGCATACTGTGCAGTACGCATTTTATAATGTAGACAAGAATTAATTTGCATTTTCAAATAAACTATTAAGCAGGCTTACCCACAAAAGCATTTAAGATTTTGCTACAGTTTTCAAAATCATATTTGTGTGAGCTACTCTTTTCATATTAATGAACACAAAAACTAAAAAATGCCTAAAGACTTGGGAATATTGATGAAGAAATGTGGGTAGTTTTATCGCATATTAGACCTGACATTCCTCAAATCTGCAAAAGACAATTAGCTCAGGCATTGCATTAAACATGAATTAAAAAAGTTACAGTTCTTAAGAATATATGTTTTTTTTTTCTTTTAATTAATGTTTTTTTATTGTCATTTAATGCATAATGTATAATTGTTAGTAAAATATATGTTCATGCATTTTTTGTTGTTTGTTTTATGATCTTAATGATATAGTGTTCCACAAATTTTATTTACAATCAGAAATGTTCCATGATTTTGAAAATTTTAAGAACAACTGGTTTAGAGTATGGATTACTTCAAGATAAAATAGTAATTAATGATGACAAACTCTCTCTCTCTCTCTCTCTCTCTCTCAGGTATGTGCAGGAAGGTGACAGCAGGGCTCTCTCTCAAGGTCTGTAATAGTTGCTAGGCTTCAATATATATACCAGGTGGCTGTAAAATAATACGAGATGTTCAGTCCTATAGAGTATTATGTATTGGATGAAATGTAACAAAATTTGGTGAACACACACAGTAAAACATGAGTTTTGATTTCGAAAGAAAACAAATTTTGTACCAAAAGTCACCACAGGGGGATTGTGGCACTGCAGAAGTGTAGAATGTGTGATTAAGGTGTAATTGTCAAATGAGACAGCACACATCAAGTTTTTAAACAATACATGCCAAGTTTATTGTTAATTGAAATTCAATATGACCACTATTGAGATGTTCCAAGAACTGCATGTAGTGCATGACATCTTCCACACCAACATGTTGCACATTTCTGTGGAAGATGTGAACTGCATGCAGTTCTCAAACATCTGAATGGTGATCATATTGAACCTCGTGTAATTAACAACAAACGTTCGCATGTAAAAACTTGATGTGTGCTGTCTCATTTGGCAATTACACATTCTACACTTCTGCAGTACCACAATCCCTCTGTTGGCGACTTTTGGTACTAAATTTGTTTTCTTTCGAAATCGAAAATTCATGTTCCACTGTGTACATCCTCTGAATTTTGTTATGTTTTGTCCAATACATGAGGCTCTATAGAGCTCTGAACATCTCATGTTATTTTATGGCCACCCAGTGTGTATATATTTTTTTATATTGATTCATTTAGTCATATTGTTGATTGTTTTATTATATAATATTCTTTTGTTGAAATAAATATCTGTTATTGTTATAAATAGTTTTGAGTCAATCTCTAAATCCTGAACCTCTAGTGTCCTTATGCACATGTAACCGTGAATTATACAGCCATTGTCCTGATATATTGTGTTGTGTTAGAGAATCACATAAAACTTCTTTTGGTGTCAGATCCTGATGTTTATGCCCCTGCAATCTTTACAACTTTAATAATAACTAGTAAACCTGTTGTAGCTGCACCAGCAATAAAATATATTGTGATCAGTGAATGATTTTAATTTAATAATTTAATTCTTCCAAAATTTAACATTATTATTACATAAAACTTCATTATTAAAAAAGTTCTCTTTTATTAAGACAATACTTCTTTATAAACAACATTAACTGTTGTATTTTCAGGATAACTGGATATAGCACAAATATCAAATTATTTGAAGCACTTGCTCGTGATGCTGCAACATACAACTGACTATGAGAAAATACATTTTCTTTTAAATAAGCCCCAAGTGAATCTAAGGATTGGCCTTGAGCCTTATTTATTGTGATTCCAAATGCTGATTTTACTGGGAACTATCTTCTTTGCTATTCAAATAGGAAATTGAATGGGAACTTGGCATAAGAGTTATTTTGGGAATCAAACCGTATTCAGGTTTGACACACTTTAACTTTAATTAATCTAGAACCAATCATTTTTTAATAATCAATTTAGAACCATTGCATAAACAATTTACTAGTGATATGTTTCTTAACATTACAATCATTTTACATTTTAAATTCAATATGAAGAGGAATCTTAGATGTTTCTATTGAATTTAAATATTCCACTGGGATTGCAACTTCTTGTTGTTCATTTGAAAGTGAATCTGAACTGAGACATTGCCATGAATTTCCTAGAAAAAAAAATTCAGTAACTTTTAAGTTTATTTCATTCACTACTGTGTTTTTTGCTCATTTTGCTAATGACTCTGAATTTAAATAGTTATTTTCTAAATCTGGGAAAGTCCAATAAATCAGTCTGTCTAAATTAGCAGGCCTACATAAATCAGTAAGGAGTTTTATGATATCTTGAGAATCATTAACAGAAGGCAAATCTCCATCTCCAAGCTCTAAAAGCCATTTTGAAAATTCTTTAATGTTATCAGTTGATCCATTTCTTTGAACTCTCATATTCTCAATAAGTTGAAATATTTGAAAATTTTGCCATAAACATGACTTTTTTAAACATGCCTCAACAATATCCTTTTGTTCCATGAGGAATTACTGGCAAAATCTGTCTGAAATCACCTCCAAGAATTAATATTTTTCCACCGAATATACTTTCATTTTGACAAATATCGATCTATGTCTCATCGATATCTTCTTGAAGATATCGATGAGACATAGATGCTTCATCCCATAATATTACAACTGTTTCTCTTATAAGTTGAGCTAAAGAGCTTTATGATGATATATTACATGTTGAATGTTCAGTTGGTTGCAAACAGCTTTAAATCTTGAGTGGAATGTTCATCCACCTTGTAAAAGTAAAGAAGCAATATTACTGGAAGCAACTGCTAATGCAATTTTGCCTTTTGCTGAAGAAAACGTATTGCTTCAATACGTTTTTTCAGTTCCTCCCGGAGCATCAACAAAAACTGCTTTTGAATTTGAATTATCAACAGCTTCCATAATTGCAGACACAATAAGCTGCTGATTTGAATTTAATTTTCTCCAAGAATTATCAAACAGTTGCTGTTGTTCACTGGGAGAATAAATAAGTTCTTCTCTAAATAATTGAAGTGGTATCTGTTGATTTTGTTGCAGTATTAAATGCTCAATTACATTATCATTAACATCTGGTAAACTGAAATTTGCTAATGTTTGATTATGAATATGCAATCTTTGCTGTAAATCTTTTAGAATTAAATTTTTCAGTTCATTTTGATTAATGACTATTGGTTCAAACTGATGCAAGATATCATCACCCATTCATTTATAAAACTGCTCAAATAAAGCAGGTGGATTTAATGGTTGGCAAAACATTATAATAATTACAAACAATTCACACATTTGTTTACACATTTGAGTCAATGCAGCATCTTCCATAATAGTAATCCATTCCGTAACATCCTGAAGGAGTCCCAAAGCAATACAAACTTCTTTGAATGTTGGATATGAATGCCCGTTTACAATTTTTAAGTCATTAAAACTTATTTTCCCTTTTGAATGAACATTATGGAGCAAAATTATTAAGTAGAAAATATCTCCTGCTGATGGATGAACTGAACAAATTCTGCCAATTCTTGGAAAAGTGATTTGGCGTTTTGTTTGAATTTTCCACTTCTTTCTCTTTTTATCAAATATATATTGGGTTGTTCGATTATAAATAATACTTAAATATTTTTTTATGATTATGATATATTAATTTGGATTTTCAAATAAAATGCATCTCTAAGAAAGAAAAAGAAATTTTTCCTCTACATAAAAGTAATATAAAATTGAAGATAATTTTTTTTAATTATATAAACTGTCCACTAATTATATATGAATCTTAGTATAGTTTGTAAATCAATAATATATACAATTTATTATGTCATATATGATTCAATCAGTTATATATTGATATTATTTATTACCAATAATATAATGTTTTATACTTGAGTTTCTGAAAAGCATATTTCACAGTTAAAATTAGCACATAGAAAATCTCCAAAATACTTAGATCTAATCATAAAAGAAATCACTAAAACTGCTTAACCTTTAGCATTAAAGTCCAAAAGAAGCACAATAAGCAGTGAAGAATAACACATTTAATGAGACAAAGACGTTTTCGGTATTGGTACTACCATCATCAGTTGTATATAAAAGAATATAATGAATTAGAACAGAACAGAGGAATTCTTTTAAATTTAAAATTAACAATCTAAAAATAGAACGTGAAAACATAATTAAAATTCTAAAAATAAACATAAACATAAATTACGTAAAAATACATAACATAGTATTAAAATAAATCGTAAATACACCGGTACTGTCGTCAACTATCGAAATTGAATGAAGAAATCAAGAAAAAACGCCCCGAACTGGCCAATCGCAAAGGTGTGATGTTCCATCATGATAACGCCAGACCCCACACCTCTTTGATAACCCGTCAGAAATTAACAGAGCTCAATTGGGAACTGATGCCACATCCACCCTACAGCCCTGACTTAGCACCATCAGATTACCATTTGTTTCGCTCCCTTCAAAACCATTTGAATGGTAAAACTTTCGATTCCGATCAGGCTGTTAAAAATGAGTTGGACCACTTCTTCGCTTCTAAAAATCAAGGCTTCTTCGAACGTGGAATTTTCCAACTTACCGAAAGATGGCAAAAGGTCATCCAACAAAATGGTCAATATATCATTGATTAATGTTTGTTGTTAATATAAATAAATTCACTTTGAAAAATATGAAAAAAAACAACATTAATTATCAAACAACCAATATTTTGGAAAAACACAATAAAGATCAGATACATAATTTTCATTATATTGATTTTCTTCATTGATTTCAAACCATGCCATCAAAGGTGTTTTTGGTGGTGGAACATTTTGAACATGCTGTTTATTTCCATCCTGAAAATAAACTTTCTGTTGATTTTCCAGATGTACTGGTAATGAAATAACAGCTGGAAACCATTTGCTCAAATCAAATCCAAAAATTCTCCAGCATGCTTCACTTGATCCAATTGATCTCATATTTTGAAAAATTTTAACCTCATTTCATGCTACTTCTTTATCTGCATTATTTTCATTAATAACAGCACTATCATTGCCCTTGTAAACTTATTTAAATAAATATTTGCAGGCTCTAACTGAATTGCAGGCTTCGACATTTATATCGCTTTTGTACTTCAGTAATAAATACAGATTATATGGCATTACCCATGAATTGTTAGCTATTCTATTTCTTAGCTGAATTTCTAGACTACCATCAGATGGAGATCTTTGATAGATAACATTTCCATATTATCATCCCAAGATGTTTGATGAGCAAATGATTTAGGAAACTTTTTGCTGCATTTATTATTCTGCATACACGAAGAAAAACAATTATCATTTCCACATGGTACATGTAGCATAAAACAACACACTAATGCTTGCAATTCTGGATTAGATGGAATTTCAGCAGAGATAAATTTATATGTATCAATTGCATTACGAATTTTAAATGCCTGGTCCAGAATTATTAGCATGTGGCAGTGAGGCAAACCTTGTTTTTGGAATTCAATAACATAGTGAGAGCTTCAACCTTTCCAAATATTTCATTTTTTTATGATGTCTTCTTTTAAATTATGTAAGTACTGTTTAAAAATCCTTGCTACAATGTCTGGCCTATTTTGTGGTTGTTGTTCTGCTAATAATGCTGAACGAATCTCTTTGCAATCAGGGTTACATGTTATTGTAATAAATAAATCTGGTTTGCTATAAGTTCTTATAATTGCCATAGCATCTTGATAATGACAATGCATATCTCGTGGGCTTCCAGAAAATGAAGATGGTAAAACTATTTGTTGACCAAATCGATCATGATCATTGTTTAGCATTGCAACTTGAATATTTTGATATATTTATAATTATATATATAATCATGTAGTTGAGATTTCAACGATCATTTAAATTATTATTGTTGGGTGGAGAACCATAGCTCTGGGATTATTTTTGGTGTTTTATCATTTATTACGTGTATATTTCTTAAATATTTTATAATCTCCAGTGTTTCTGCCCATCTAATTTCACGTACATTTTTTACCGTTCTTATTATTTTTGCTTCTAAAAAAAAAATTAAATAAATGATAACACTCCAGAAATAATCCCAGAGCTATGGTTCTCCACTGCCCAATGATGATAATTTAAATGATTGTTGAAATCTCAGCTACATGATTATATACATATATAATATAATATATAAATGAAGAAGAAATGAACAATTAATATATTATTACAATATATATATATTTCCTGTATAATTTATTCATATTTAATGTTATATTTAATATTTAATTTTCAAATTTTAAATGTATTCTAATGATTTATTCTTGTTTGTAAAAAATCCAACCGCTGATGATGGCTTATTAAAGCCGAAAAATCTACAGTATTAAATTCAAATTTTATGTTGTTTTTCACTTAATGGGCTGTGAAGTTTTTATTAGTTATATATTTTGATATAATTCTGCTCTCAATTTTTTTGATTGCTTAAAATGTACTTAATGTGTTGGCTCTCAATTTTTGTAAAGCCTGTACAACAGTAGTCTTGAAATAGTCTATCAGCAAAGAACAGTGTGTTTCTTTGATTATTTCTTTGATGCAAGTAAAATGCATAAAAATCGCTTATTGAAATATTATTGGCATTCATTGATAAGTTCCAAGCATCATCTCCTTCAGGAAATAATAAGACATAATGCAATGCATCAAATGCTCAATGTTTCATTTATATTCTGAACATTTCCATTGCGTAACATCAGTAAAATGTCTCTTGGCCCAGATAATTCATCAATTAAAATTAAGGCTTCTTGAAATCCAACTGGAAGCATTATAACACCGAGGATGCCGGATTCAGGCGGAATTGCATCAGCACAAATCACAATTTTCCTAAGTTCATTATTATTAACATTCATTTCACATATCATTTTAAAATCATTTACATATGAATTACAAATATGAAGATGATGTTGAAGGTTTTGAAGTAATAACAACAAACGATCTCTTGTTCGATGATTTGTTCCCTGTGGCAATGGCATGAATCCTAATTGAATTTCAGCTTCTTCGGCATCATGTTGAGTATCATGAACACAAATCTGTGCAAATTTAGGTTGTGCTCCATTAGCCTGCAATGAGCCAATCCTAAAGCAGTTTATAAACTGTTGAGCATAGGAACATACCCTATCTTGACACATGATTATAGATTGGTATCTTGAATAATGGGGACATTTCTTAGAAATATTTAGAATCAATATATTTTGTCTACAGAGTCCATGTAAACATAGCAGATTGGATGGAATATCTATTCAACTTAAATTATTAATTAAATTGAAGATCAGCTATCCACTTATCACAACTGAATTTTCTTGATGTCATTATAATGACCGTACAGGTTAGAAGGAAAAATTTAGTTTTGTTTTATTGTGCAAAAATATGATACTACAACATGGTGGATCTAAAGTCACTCAAGTAAATTAATATAAGTAAAATTGAAACAATTATAAAGCTCACAAAAATAGTACGAAACAAAAGACAATCTATAGGTCAAAATTCAGAAAAGAGTTTTGAAAGGTCAAATCGGTACTATTTTCAATGTACACATATCTTTTTATATGAATCTTTAACATAACTGAACCTATGACTGCACATTTAATCATCAGTGAATCTTTAACTATAATAAATAGCCATTATTATATCACACTGCAAAATTGTATGCCTGGAATACATAACTGACTCCTGATCTTAAGCAAACAATATCAGATTTGGAGCCATTACAAATAATATAAATTTTATTCATAGACTTCCCTATATTTTTTTCTAGTTAAATGATGATTTCACAGGAAAAAAATATATTTTTTCAGTTCACTATTTGATTACAATAGAGAACTTTTAACATATCACTTCAAGAAGCAGGAAGATCTGATAAATTATCATTAAACAAAATTGTATTTTAAAGTCCTTTTGGCTACTTCTAGAGCTTCTACATTACTCCCTTGCGTATTTTTGCTTACATGAATATGAATACAATATACAGGTACTTTGGATATCCTAAAAAACAAGATTCATTTCTGTTTTATTATATGAAATAATTCTTCTTGAATTTTAAGAATAAAAACCAAAAACTTTTCTTCAAACAAAAAAGTAACCAAATTAATTTATGTAAAACTATAAACAAATTGAAATCATCATAAAATGCCAGTCTGTTGCAATTACTTAAATTTGACCCACTGCAGCCCAACTGATAACAACATGTTAATGTAACAAAAAATGATATATGGGAGGGGGGATCAAAAAGTGTTCTAAACAGCATAGCATAATTTATGGATACTTCATGTGTATTTATATAAAAATTTATAAAACCATTTCAACAATTTAGAATTATCATAAAGAATGAAACATTTACTAATGACCAATGAGGGTCAGAACAGATCAGATAAACAAGAGATATCTAGTCTAGGCTAAATATAATAAATATTTTTCTAGTGTATTAAGAGATCAAGTCAGTATGTTATAATATTTATGATATGTCACCACATTTGCAATAATTTCTAATCAGGCTCTATGATTTACTAGAAATTTGTAATTTTTTTAATAATAAGCAATGCATATAAAAAATTAAAATGAATCATAAAATATTTAATTTCTAATATATCACTTTGTATTTCAGATATTAAATCTAACAAAAGCTGAATTAGAACACAAGAATTTGGCTTAAATGCACCAGACAGATTCTCACCTTATTCAATTTTTAAGCAGGTAAATTGAGATAATCAGACCAAACAGCTCATCAATAGTAAAAGCAAAATTCAGATTACTGAAGTTTTACTTATTTTAATAATTATTTAATAGTTAATATATACATTATTATTATGAAAAAACTGTACATACTTCAGCTGTGAAAACTCCAGGTATGAGTATTCTTAGAATTCGGAAAAGTTGTCTGCAAACAAATACAAATTTTAAAATAATTTAATAATTTAAAAGAATTAAAACAACATTTTTTTAATTTATTATAAAAAATATTGAATTATTATTTTTAAAGAAGATAATCTTTATATAACATACAGACTTGAAAAATTTCTTGTTCAATGACTGAAAATTCTAGATTTAGAAACTCTTGATAAAAGCTGGATATTGGTTTAGACATAATTAGCTATAAATTGCTTCTACTACATAAACACAATTAAATCTTCAATAAATAAGTACTTTTAGCAGTAAGAAACTTTTAATAAAATTGAACAAACATTTTCAGCTTGTAAGCCTTCTATTCTTTGTATAATCTGAAGAGGGCTACAAGCCAAAAATATTTGTTGTTTTATTAAAAGTTTCTTATTGCTAAAAGTGTTTATTTATTGAAGATTTAATTGTGTATATTATTTTTATTAAAATTTCATTTTTCCTTTTTAATAAAAATTTGCATTTTTTTTCTTTATTTTTTTAACATAATCAAAATATGATAAAATTTCAATATTTTTGAAAAAAAGCTTTATCAAAATTTATTAAATCTGTATTAAAAGAAAATATAAATTAAAATATTCTTAAATGATGCAAACAGAGAACAATTTATATATAAATTGGATGTTATTATTTTAGATAAATATTTCACATCAGAATTTTACAAAACTATCACCTTTTTCTAAATAATAATTAAAAGATAATTATTTTTTGTGGAAATTAATGTTTTAAAAATGACAATAATAAAATACCAGCTTTAATTTAAAAAACAAATCCACTGAAAGTTTGGAAAACACTATGCTAAAAGTAAATCAGGAATAAATAAATATGATGGACCTTCCAGCTGAGAGAATATAAATTACTAATACAAACAGTCTGCAATACAATTATTTTATATTGTTGTTGTTTTGTAGCATTTTTGGCATATCAGCAATATGGGCTACAGTGTGCCAGAAACTGGTAAATATAGTTTGTCAGAGCTAGATGTAATAATTATCATCAAGGCATATGAGAATCATATTTTTGAATTGAATATTTTGAATTTGAATATATGTCTTGAAGCATATGAGAATCATACTGAGAAGATCTTGCCAAGATCTAAAGGTGTTCTACCATCATTATCCTTAGCATAAATATTAGCTCCTTCCTTCACAAGAAACTTTGCAACTTCCGGTTCATCTGCAGACATCTGAGAGAAAGAAGATAACTGCTATATTATATAATAATTCATGGATTGGAGCAAAAGATTTAATAATTCACAATTGGAGCAAAAGATTTCATACCATTTGATATGGTATATGGTGGATATATAAAAACTTAAAATTTTGCCATCAAGCATAAATTTTGCCATTTGGCATTATATTGAGGATAGATTAGCAGCACATACTGGACAGTGAAATGAACTTGGACAGCAAGTTCACTCTACTGGATATGTTACTGTAAGAAGCATGTGGGTCAGCTAAATATGTCCAATTCTCATTCTTGCATTTATGAAATCAAAATGTCAGTTAGAATAGTATTGGGTTTACCCAGATGGAGTTTTGGAATGATTGAGTGTAACTTATTATGGATCTCTAAATCTCAATCATGTTGTCATATCTTGTGTATTTGTATATTGATCACCTTGCAAAGTTGCGAACTTTTACGAAATTATTTGAACTTACATTAATTGCAATGGGAAAAATTTGATTCAGATTACGATTTTTTTGGATCACGAACAGGGTCAAGGAACAGATTGTGTTCGTGAACAGAGGTATCACTGTATAATGATTTATTTTGACTAAATGCCATTAATAAAAATTAGCCATTTTATTAAAAAAATTTCTGATATATAAGAAATTAATAAATTTTAATAGTTTTAATATTTAATTGAAATTTAAAATTATATATCACTCATTTACAAGCATCAAGGAAAAGTTCTCTATATATCTTATCACTTCAAAAACTTTATTTTCAAGATAAAAATGGAATTTTAACAACTCAAAATCTAAAAGATTAGAGCTCATTTATCTAAGAGTAAATGTAACTATTATTCAATTTCTGATGGAACTTAGTTCAAATTCTAAGCTCATAAATTGATATCAACAGAAGTTGGAGATATCATAAATTTATAGATTGCCCACTATCAATAATTATGGCATAATACACTGTTGTAGCAAACTTAACAAAAGTAAACACTACAATCAGATCATTGCAGATGGACTGTGTTATGCATGTGAAATGCATTGACCAAATATGGAACTTATTGATTACATCATCATAAGTACAAATGTCCTAAGTCAATGACTATCTTAATATGTAAATTTGAACCAGATAATAATGATACTGCCACATTTAAATTTTGCTGAGTAAGAACTAGAATCATGGCATTTAATATCTTTTCATTATATCATTAATTTTGTTGTTTTATATTTTATATATCTAAAATATACTGTACACAATCATTTGAAACTGTTAAAGGTAAACCAGCATACATTAATAACTGAATAATATATATATACACTATATTTCTTATTGAAAGAATTTAAAAATTTTCAATGCTTCCATTAAATATTTGAATTCATTTTTATATTAATATTAGATTTATAAATACCAACCCAGAATAGCTATCAATATTATGATTACTTTTAAATGCTGAAATATAAACTCATTATTACATACAACTGCTGAAATTTCTAAAATTCAGAAACTTTTATTATGCTTTACTGTTAAAACATTTTTTGAAGATAGTAATACTCCATGAAATGATTCAGTCTATAAAATTTCATTAATATTTTGCAGGTTTAGCTTTCACAATTTTTTTCAATATCAGTTTAACAAACTATTGCTAAACATTGCATAAATGTTAACAATTTGGCACTATAACTGTTTTGTAATCTTATCTTTTTAATAAATATTTATGATAAAAATTTTTCTCTTTCAAAATTTTTGAACTTATTTCAATTATATAATTCTACAATTTTAGGATATTTCTATCTGTACAAAAAACATCTAGTTTTGTAATTTAATCAAGAGAAATATTTTACATATAATATGTATTGATTATATATAGTAGAAGAGAAGGAAAAAAAAGGAAAATAATTAGCATTATAAAATAATAAAAATCAACTATTATTTCTATTATAAAGAAAGTTTATCATTTCATTATGAAAATTAGTTATTATTTTTTGAAATAGTATTATGATTAGGAAGAAACAATATTCAACATCTAAATTCTCTATACCAAATTTCATAAATGAAATAATTTGATATTCATTGCAGTTAATATCAAAATTTTATAATTTCTATTAAAAATTTCAGTTGTATTATTTATTTTTTAACATATTTAAATAAAATTTATCAATTCAATGAATTATAATTTTTATATAGAGTTTGTAAATGTTTTTCAAATAGTAATGTATTTAATTCTGATATTCTATTGAAAAATTCAAGATTTGTTATATTGATGATTGATGGTGTCTTAACCAATTACAATCTTTATGATTATTGATCAGTTACTATTAAATTGATAAATGATATATACAGTGGGTCTTCATTTAACATTGCCTCACTTAATGTCATTTTGTTGTTATATCACCAAAACAACAAAAACTAAATTAATTAAAATATTAAAAATTCTTAAGGCAGTGAAATAGAATAAAGCCCTCTTTTTCTACATTTCCTTTCATAATAGAAAATAAAATAGCCATATTTTATGTGAGCACTAATTAAAGAATAGTATACTTGTATATATTATTATCTATGAACAACAAATTAAACTATTTAGCATACAGAATATTTGACTAGATTACTGAATGCAAACACTTTGGCTTTCCATTCAGAGGATCCAGGATTGAATGTGGAAACAATCCTTGAAAAATTTATAAGATAGGTAGGTCAATGAGAATTTTGGTTTGTTAATGTAGCTATTTTAAGGAACCTAACTCCAACATTAAATGAGGATTCACTATATATTTCACAATAACTAATATAATTTTTATCAAAAAATTAGCTTAAAATAATTCATCAGAGTCAAAATCAGCACTCTTTGCAGTTATGGTTAAACATATATTTATTACATCTAAATGTATGTTTAACCGTAACTGCAAAGAGTGTTGATTTTGACTCTGATTAAATGTTAGAAGGTTTTTAGCAGTTCTTTAATGAAAGTGAAATAAATTAAAACAAATAATTATCCAAATAATTATAAAAAAATTTTATTAGGAACAAAAACCTTCAAAGTAAGTCGTTGACGTATCTGACGTAAAATTTAGTGTGCGGTTGAAATTTCGGAAGAATTTCGTTTTCAACTTGCCTAAGGAGGATTTCCGCTACAGTTCCCACTATGGAGCTGCCTATAGGCACTCCTAGAACTTGTTTGTATAACTTGCCTCTGAAGGTGAAATAGGAATTATAGCAAACGGTGTGCGCTATTTCACGCAGGAACTGGGGATTGCTCTGGTCTTGTGGGACGTGTTCCAGTAAAAATCTATAGAAGAGCAGACAGACGGGCTCTATTTTTAGCGACGGGTACAGTGCTTCAAAATCAAGTGTGGTGAACGTGTCGTTTGCATTAACTTCTAGTCTTTTAATAGTAACAATTTTATTGAATATTAATAGAACTCTTTTTAATTGTAAAATTTTAGCAATGAATTATTGATGTGAGCATTATTCAATGGGTGAAAGTTTTGTTTTAAATATAATTCTTGGTTAATTATTTACAAAAAATATCAGCAGATAAGTTGACACAATTAGTTAATCCAAGGGAGAAAAGAAAGATGTTAGGGGGGTGTGTTGCCTGGAACTTCACATGATGTTCATTATATAAATTATTTATCTTTTTATTTTTCTATACTGAGGTAGAGGTCCCTTGCAATAATAGACCTTAAGCTGTAGCTTGTCTAACTTATATGCAAATCTGTATTGCCTATATGCCATAATATATTTAATGTAATTTGTTAATAATAATATATTTAAATATTATAAATAAATGAAAAAAATATTATTTGTAATCAATCTGTTGTTTTTTCTAACTTTGGTTTTACGAAATAGAGAAATAAATATTTTATTTCAATATATTTGTTGGATTAATATTATTAAAAATGATAAATAAATTTTACTTTTTATTTAATAAATATTGTGATTATTTATAATATTAGTAGAAAGGATCATTATCCATCAATTATAGTTAATCAGTAGTCATTAAAAGAAAATTAAATAAATTGTATAAATAATATGAGAACAATTTTGATATTCATTAAATATATTTTTTCATTATTAAACAAAATACAAAGAAGTAGCAATAGTTATTAATAATTATAAAGTATTAAATTTGCATTTGAATATATGAATATTCTATTATAACTCATTTTTGAATATTCATATATTTCAAATATCTAATAAATATAATAATCATCTATTTTGTTAGTTTATTTTAGATTACCTGAACTAGAGCTGTATAGTTTGCCTGAGAGAAGCGTGGAGGATTATCATTGACATCTGATACTTCAATGTTAACTAGACCAATAGTAGAAAGAGGTGGAATTCCACTGTCTGTACATTCAATTTCTAAAACATAAGCTGATATCTAAAATAAAAATTTATTATATTAAAATGTGATTTATACCTAAAAATATAGAAATGACTTGTTGTTTTGGATCTTGATAATATGGATTTTCTTTGAATGGTTAAAGAGGCAAATTTTTATTAGCATGACATTACTTTTACAAATAATGTATTACACATGCTCTTAAAATATGGTATATAAACTGTACAATAATTTGATCATTTTATAGTGTAAAATAGAATCTAAAGTGACTACGAAGGAATCTAATAAAAATGTAAAACATTTAAAAAATAGCACATTCAAAAAATTTAATAAAATTATTACTGTATTTATATTTTACTATTTACAATCAATAAAAAAAAAAAACTCATTTAGCAAGAATACACAGGTTTGTTCATATATGAGAATATTTTTTTTTATCATCTTTGCTCCAAATACAATTGGGTCTCTTTTTATGCATATCTTTTTTATGCTGTTTTAAAGTTATGTAATGCAATATCTTATGCAAATTTGGGGTTTCTTCATTGTATATAATGAACTAGCCACTCATATCCTCTGATACACTCCTCTATATCTCATAGACATCAGTAAATGCCATTGTTATTCTGGCAAACTGAAATGGTTAGAAACCAAAAAATTTTTTGGCTTTGCTTACATTAACATAATCATAAATCTGCCTACATCACAATATGGTGGCATCTACAATAATAGAAATATTTAAAATTACAATAAAATGAATAATTTTTGTGCAATTTATTGATTTATGTGTTATTTTAAGTTTTATATGTCTTTTTAAGTATTATTTTGTGATTAGTTTCAGATAAGATGATAATTTTTATCATATCAGAACTGGAAGGTATTCCTGATTTTTCGATGTAAGTCAGTCCTGTTTTGTGTGACTTTTCATATGTGATTTTCTGTGGAATGTATCTACCGCAGGAGTAGACAATTATTTCCAGCCAAGAGCTGGATAAACAATCTTCAGGATGAAGCTGGCCGTATTAAAATTGAAAGTACCTAAAGGCGAATTTAACCTTATGGCGCCGTAATTATGTAATTATTAATTATTATTATGTAATATGTTATGAAATTATTGATGATAACATTAGCTACTCTATTAATAATTAATAAAAACTACTTTGACATAAAATGACTACTCACGTTCGAGCAAGATTGATTCTTGCGCAAACATATTCCTCTCACCATTAGACAGGACAAGAATAATGGTTGCACCAATTATATAACTAGAATAAACTACTTATACTTTGAATAACATAAAACCATATCACTAGCACATTCAGCAGTGAGAGAAAATACTTTTATTTAAGACAAACTACTAATGTTTTCAGTTTTTACACCATTTTCAAGTAGGATTCCATTCATAATGGATTCGAATCAGAAGGACAGACAATAAAAAACTTTTAGAAAAAATAAGATCTTTGGAGGATCTAGATTTGATTCAGATCTCATATTTTCAATTTTTCAGGATAGCTCCAGGCTTAACCCATCTATATATTAATTTATGTTTTATATATCTATTCTAAGTATTATTTATAAATATTATTTTATAGAAAATTTTCATTTTGAGGTGTAAAATAAAAACATAGAATATAATTGAGATATGCCATATTAGCAAATTGTCTTAAAGTGAGGTATACCTGTATCAAGATTGTATTACAAATAATACACAGTTATAAGCTCTCAGTTAAAGTGAAAAAAATTAATTATTTATTGCGAGTACTTTCGGTTTTAATAAACCATCATCAGTGCAAATATTACATCTTTATAATTAGATATAAAGGATGTAATATTTGCACTGATGATGGTTTATTAAAAACCAAAAGTACTCTGCAATAAATAATTGTTTTTCACTTTAACTGAGAGCTTATAACTGGGTATTATTTGTAATTTTAAAAGTGAATTCGGATATATATTTTAAGATTGTATTATAATTTTTATTTTCTAAAGAACTATAAATAATATAAAATCAAAATACATTTATTATAATATAATAAAATAGGTTATTAATAGCCATAAAATGTCGATAATTCAAAGTAAACTAAAGGGATGATGAAGTAGAAAAATAAGTAAATTACCACAAGTTCATACAATAAAAAGCACTTTTTATTGTATGAATTTGTGGTAATTAAGAAGTAAGCAGTTCTTTAGAGATTTTGTGTTGTTATAAGTAAATTATATTTAAATTTAGTAAAAAGAGCCTAAAAATAAATACAAATCACTTGAAACAGTAATGAAATATCATACTAATTACGATATAATATGTTGATTATACTGCATAATCAACCAGGAACAAACAATATCTAAATAATGTACAAGAAAACAAAAAATAAAGACTCATTTTTTTAAAGAATTTATTAGAACATTAATAAATTCTTTAATCTGAAAATGATTGTTATTTCTATTTGTTATACACAGGATGAATTTGTATGGACTATATAAGGATATTAAAACACATATAGTGAGGTTTTATGAATCAAAACCATATCAAAATTAAAAAAAATTATGCCACCAGTTAATAGACAGAAAACTTATGTTAAATAAAAAATGAAAATTATATCAAAGGAAATTTTCATTTTATTTTATTTGCATTTCAGATTTCATTAATGCATTTCAATTTATAAAACATGAGCTTCATGAAAGCACATTGAAACATAATGTTTTTGATAAAAAATGAATGGTTATTTATATAAAATGGCAAATTATTAAAGTTTAAATTGGTTTTAAGATTTTTAATAATAATATTAATAATGAATACATTTATGTAATTTGGTAAACAAACAATCTCCAACTCATGTAAATCTGACATACGTAGATCTGTTCTTATATAAGATTATTTTTAGGTAATGAGCTGGACCCAAACCCAGACTTCTTTAGAAAAATTAAATTCAGAATTGAATCTAAATCCTTTAAGATGGTAAATGACTGCTTTACCATGCAACTTATATTCTTATTTTTTAATATAACTATTTTGTGTCATGTCATTGTGACACATTAATACCACTATAACATATATATATATTTTTGACTTACATAAAGTTTCACAGAATGATCCATCTATATAAAAAATAAATAAAATAATACAAGTTCTCAACTTTATGAGCTAATTCATTCCTGAAGTGCACTCATAAAATATGAACTCAAACTCAGAATCAATTTCTCAGAAACATAATGTTAAAATCAGGAGTTTCATTCTTGACAAAAACATAAACGTAACCTCTTTATTACGCTGCTCCATAATTTCCACACACTACTAAAATAATAATATAATTTCAGCTCACTTGGGCAGGGAAAGAACAATCCGTAATCGTCAAAAAACAAACGGATTCACTATAGTGCACTTTCGGCTCAACTGAGCCCTCCTCAGTAGTTCAACTTACAAGTCGAACTACTGAGTCAACCGTTTGTTTTTTGATGATTACAGATTGTTCCCAAGTGAGCTGAAATTATATTATTATTTTAGTAGTGTGTGACAAAAACATTTAACTGCAATAAAATTAAGGTCAGCAAAATCAATAGTATATGATTAAACAATGATTTATTTATCTAAATCAGTGATTCTCAACTTATGGTAAGTGTACCACTGGTGGTATATAATGGACTTACAGGTGGTATGCAAAAGATAAACTATTTTTGAAAAATTATATATAAATAATTTATTCAAATTATATAAAACTGGTATTAAAAAAAAAAGAAATTTAAAACTCTCTCTATTATACTGATTACTGCCTTTGTCAACTCTTCGTCATACACAAAAATGTCCTGACTTATTGCATATAGGTCATACACTATTTTAGCACCATATTGCACAACCTGTCAGTGCAATGGTTTTTATGCTATCCATATAGGTTAGTTAGCAGTATGCTATAGTGGGAACTAGTATGAGTGCTCAGTCCATTGGCATACAATATTAAATAACAATTCAAGAACACTGTTTTTTGTTCTTACAATCAGATAAAGCAATTGCAATTTTCCAACATGTGCAAGTGTAGCTATGTCTTGTTTCAGAAATGTCAAATTATTAGTTTGTGACCATTGATGCATATAATATATGTTTGCAATTTATTTGCAAATTGTTATGGTAATTATGTTTTGATTACCAAAAAACTAAAATAAATATTTTTTATTTGCTTACCTATTTTTTTATTTTGATGCTGAAATTTTTTATAAATGGTGATAATATGGAGAAATTTTGATATTCTTTGGGTGATATGCGAAACCTAAAAGGTTGAGAACCGTTGTTCTAAATAAATGAAAATATAGCCTTTAAACTGAAACAATTTATAATAATAAAGAAATTATTTATGTCTTATGAATATAGTAATGTAGAAATTTTTATTCTTTGCATTATCATTGTCAAATGATTAAATGAGCTTTTATACAGTGAACAATATCTTTGGAACAACTTAGGAATGAAACTCATTTACATAATTTTCTGGGAAAAACAATAGTGGCTAGAATGTACATTAATTCCACTTCTTGATCTGTCATTTTGATTTTTCTAATTTTATATCAGACGATGGACTTTCTGCTATAAACAGAGTTGTACTATATTGTCTAGATATTTAAAGTTTTTTCAATATATTTTTATGAATATTAAGCATTTATTCATTGCAATTAATGTTCATATTTTCATTTTTTTTGATACTTCATATTTGAAAAACTCATAAACCTGAGAACTTTCTTTATACAAATGTACTTCTGGACTTTTTACACTTATAAAACTTTTCTATTAATATTTATTTATTATTCAATTTATGTTAATGTAATAAAAATGTTTACCTTTTCTCTATCTAGATTAGATAATAGACTTATATATCCTTTCAAATTATCAATGATAAACTGATTTTGCCGATCTCCCCCTACAATAGAGTATGAAAGTTGAGCATTTGAAATGCTATCTAAATCTGTAGCCATTACCTAATAAAATAAATTAAAATTTTATTAAATTTTATATTTCTTTGCGTATAAAGAAATAATTTAATTAATCAATTAAGAAAACAAAGTGTACAACTCAATAATACAATTAAATATTCAATAAGTTGGAGAATTATATCAATATATAAAATTATAAGAATTTTGACAGAATATTAAATTTACTTGCCTAACTTTTATGATAATTTTAAAAAGAAATTTATAACAAAAAGTATTTTGATAATTTTTCTACATTATTTACACATTGCTTATAATTTTATTACCTTGATAATTAGATATACTTTTTCTCAATTTTTAATGTTTTTAAATTAAGATACAGCTTATATTTGATACCATCATAAAATTGTTGTCAAAAAAACATATTTCATGATTAATATATAAGAAACAATAACATTGCACAATAATGAAGAATATTAATATTGAAAGAAAAGAATATTATACAATTCACATAAATAAACAATGTATTACTTTGTTGTTATAATGCTTTACTTTTGTGTTTGATTTGTTCATGTTTCATATTTAGTAAGATGGGTGTGATGGGTAAGGTGTTTTTAACA
This sequence comes from Olivierus martensii, assembly GCA_000484575.1. Lineage (NCBI taxonomy): Eukaryota > Metazoa > Arthropoda > Arachnida > Scorpiones > Buthidae > Olivierus > Olivierus martensii. The sequence goes on along the minus strand of AYEL01059834.1, from coordinate 47,531 downwards.
ATAAAACACCTTAATCTAAATATTGAAAAATACATGCTCAACTAACATCAATATACAGACCAAAATATTAGTATTGATATATTAACAGTTTACTGTTGTAATTCATTGTTTTTCTTCCTGTATAAGTAAAACAGGAAAAAGTCTTTGCAAACAAAAATTTTTATTTTAAACGATTTGAAATAAAAATTTTTGTGCAGAACTGTTTTTTCTATGTTATGATGCTATTACTTTTTCATGACACTGACAAACATATAAAACTATAAACTAATTTTTAAAACTGCTTAATCGTATCCAAATTTAGTTCAGTTAATTAAAGCATAACGTGATACTGCTTTGTTAAGCGTTTAACTATAAAATTTTTACATTTTATAGATTCATAAAAATAGACTCAGCACTCACAGCAGTCCCATAAAAAGCATTTATTATTGCTTCATAAGGAATAACGCTTTCGACTATAGGTTAGTCATCTTCAGCTCCGTCCACTCAAGTGAAAACAGACTGCAGGCATTCGACAAACAACTCCGTTTCCCTAGTTGTAACCCGATCACCGGATATCATAAAATACACGATCAACCTGCACGTGCTAAACACAATAGGACAGCTGATAGGAATAAACACCGATAGGAAGCCCATTAGCGGGAGAGCTGGCTGAGCTGGTCATAAGGTCTATAGAAGTTGGACTTGGCCTGGTACTTGGAGGGAGAGCTGGCTGAGCTGGTCATAAGGTCTATAGAAGTTGAACTTGGCCTGGTACTTGGACAAGCCAAACTCTATGCCAGGTATGTGGATGACATTTTTATTATCTGGAAAGGGGAGGACTATTCACAGCAGCTACTAGACATATTTATTAAGGATGCGTACGGGCTTAAGCTTAATATCGAACAGGTTGAGAAGACTAATGTACACTTGTTGGATGTTCAAATCCGGGTCGCTAATAATGCTATCAGAACCACAGTTTATAGGAAACCGGAGGCCACACCTGTGATAATCCCTAGATGGTCGGAGGACAAATGATCTTTTAAGAAAGTCGTGTTGAGATCATACGCAAGGAGGGCCTTCACACACTGTAGTGATGAGGACTTAAGGAAAGAGGAATTTACTAAAATCAAGAACATAGTGGAGAGGCACGGGTATGGAGGGCATCTAGTTCGGAAATTAATAATGGAAATTGGAGAGAAATTAAGTAGGGAGGATGAGGCGAGTGTGCTTTTTTCGGACCTTTAATACTTAGATCCATATTTATAATAAAGATTTCCTGACTTACAAAAAAATTCTAATGATCAAAGTGATAGCAGTTGATATTACTATAACAAGAATTTTTAGTGGACATTATCATTTTGAAATTCCATAATATATTAAATGAAGTATAATTTTATGACGTATTTGCTAATGGACTATTTCACTATAATAATTTTAAAATTTAAACAATTTTTGATTTTTTTAAACTTGAAAATAAAGTAGATGATCTAGTTTATGAGCTTTTGCATATTGGACATGCTGTCATACATGTAACTACTACAGATTTGTCAATTTTTAAATGAGTGAAAAACATTTCTGCCATATTCTTTATTTTTAAAACATATATTTACAAAAATTGTCGAATGCATTTGTTTCTGTAATTATTGACAATTTTATAAAATATATTCTTAGATAATAGTAAAATAAAGTACTGTATACAAATTGAGTTTTATATTACTGTTAAAACCTTTTTTTTTCAAATATGGGTAACTTTCAGTTATTTCCAAAATAATTTAGAATTAATCTGATAAATTAATAACTATAAGAAATCACTTGTTGCTGAAGAACATTACAAAGCAGTTCCATTTTAATTCTTGTAATATTGCCATAGTACTATCTTGTGAAAATCTTAGCAATTTATGTCTAGAATATTCAGCACTTTTCAATGCAAACATTTCACTCATATGTTTATGATATTTCAAAACTATTATAATAACCTGTTTTTATTTATCTTAAAAAAAAAAAGATTCCATTGATTGCATATTTATAATAGCACAGAACACCAACTGAGAATCACTAATCTAGGTGGCACCCATGTTATGGTTAGTGGAAGGGTATTAAATGATAAATTTGATGACTGAGCATTCAATTAAATAAAATTTGCCAAAAAGTACTGATTTTCAATTGAATGTACAAAAATTAATTAGAAGAAATGATTATCATCATCATATATGTAAAAATGTAAAGATATTTGAACCCTATTTTTCATTGAATAATCAAGAAGAAAATTTCAGAGAGACTCCTCATATAATTCATAATTTAATTAATTAAAAATATAAATATATTTATTTTTAAATTGAAGAAGAAAATTTATAAATGTAACATAATACTGTATAAATGTAAAAAACAAAATTTCTTTGCATATCTTAGTACTATATTCATTATACAATCCATTCTTGACTGATTTAAGTTTTGCTAAATAGATGAAAATTTTTTTTTTTACTTTGGAGATGTGACACACTCTAGGTATGTCAATGTCTGTAGGACACTGGTATAACATAATACTGTATAAATGTAAAAAACAAAATTTCTTTGCATATCTTAGTACTATATACATTATACAATCCATTCTTGACTGATTTAAGTTTTGCTAAATAGATAAAAATTTTTTTTTTTTACTTTGGAGATGTGACACACTCTAGATATGTCAATGTCTGTAGGACACTGATATTCCATGAATCTATCATAAGTGTTCTGCCAAAATATTTTTAATCAAAAATGTGCTGTGTCTTGAAAAAGACTGAAAATTTCAGTAGTAGGTCATGTTAAAGTCTATGAATTGTTATGTATTAGGTCTATGAATCTATGAATACACAACTTTTTAATGACCTAGTATAAATATTAACTTTACAATAGGAAATATATCATTTTTCACAGTTCAAATTAGCACATTTTATAGAAAATTCCCAAAGTACTTAGATTCATATTTATGTAAAGATTTCCTGATTTACAAGAAAATTTTACTGATTAAAATGGCAGCAATTATTACTGTAGTTACATGGTTTACAGCATTTTTCTAATTTCATCATTTGTTATATATGAATATGTTTTATGCTCCTTATTTTTTGCTATACAGGTGATCCTCTGTTTATGAATATTTTTACTTAAGAACATGCCATTTCATTTTTGAATTTAAGAAAATGTTCAAGAATTTTAAACATTATGTTAGCAGAATGCTCTAGCAACATTTATAATGCAAAATTACTTATTAAAGCAGTATTTCAAGATTGTAGAGATTACATAAAAAACCTTCTTTATAATCAGAGAAAATTTTTGTTCCAATTATGAAATATATAAAGTGATTTCAATGCTTTTGGGTCATGTAAAAATAGTATTGCATCTGAATTATGAATAAAACTTACATATGAATTAAGTTCACAACTGAAGCACTTGTATTTTTGTTGTTTTGTCTTTGTACTAGTACTATATAGGGCTCCAGCATACATTTTGAATTATATAGGTTTCACAGAATGATCTACCTGCGCAAGTCTGGTAGTATCTGTATAATAGATTATTTCAATTGCAAACCCCCACACAATATTTTAAATTTAATATACAGGTATACCTAACCCTTGGAAAATCCTGTTTCTCACCTGCAGTTTTTCAATCCTGAAAAACTGCAACAGGATCCTCCAAAGCGAAAATCTACCTGTGCAAGTCTGGTAGTATCTGTATAATAGATTATTTCAATTGCAAACCCCCCCACAATATTTTAAATTTAATATACAGGTATACCTAACCCTTGGAAAAATCCTGTTTCTCACCTGCAGTTTTTCAGGATTGAAAAACTGCAACAGGATCCTCCAAGCAAATGCTTTATCATACTGCCATCTGAAAGTTTTTTTTTTTGGATCTAGCAAAAAAAAACTGCAATTTACTTTACAGCAATGGTCTGGAATGTAGCTGTCATAATTGCAAGTTATGCCTTATTTGCTATGTGAAAAATTTTTATATGCTATAAACTTTTTTACAAATTTTTCATTTTGGAAATAATGGATAAAATTTTTTTTTTTTTTTTTTTGGATCTAGCAAAAAATCTGCAATTTACTTTACAGCAGTGGTCTGGAATGTAGCTGTCATAATTGGAAGTTATGCCTTATTTGCTACGTGAAAAATTTTTATATGCTATAAACTTTTTCATTTTGGAAATGGATAAAAATTGTTCCGAATATTTTGACTGCAATGGGAATATTCCAAGTTATGGATTTATAGCAGACTTCTCTCTTATCGTTTATTACAATATTATATTGTATATGCAGTAGTGTTATTTATACACTATATGTTAGAAAATTATAATTTGGAAATACAAAACAATCAGCACTATCAGGCTGCCACTCCGTCTATTACTCCATTCATAAAGTTTATCTACAATGTTGAAATTTTAACTTTCGATATAAATTATGAGATTTTTAATTCAGGCAATGTAATTATTGTCCTGACTATAGAAAATTAAATGGCTTATATTATTTAGTTTTAAAATATTTTAAATATATGAAAACAAAATTTTTAATGTGTTAAACTATTTGAGAAATAAAAAAAAATTTGCTTTTTATAGAATTTTGATTCATTATTATACACGAAACAGATATTTTTGTTAAAAAAAATCTGGTTTTTACAATTTTTATTTTTAAATGAATCTAAATTATTTTCTAAAAATTTTTTTATAGTAGTAATTCTGAAAATTAAGAAATTGTCTTTACCAAATAAAGCAAGATTAGCATTGATTATTTCAAGCTTAAATATAAATACATTTACACATTTAAAAATAAATATGGAGTTCAAGACTCAAAAAGTTTGATTTTAGATCATTATATTAATAAAATATTAATCAAACCATGTTTTTTTTTCATGTAAATGGTAGTTACCATTTACATGAAAATTGAGAAACAGATTATACAGACTAATTATCAGAACAGTGCTTCTCAAAGTGTGGGTTGCGTAACAAAATTTGGGATTGCAGAAATTTTAGCAAATTTTTAATTTTTATTCCTAGTTTATATACTCAGGATTGTGAAAATATTTTCTCAGGTAAAAGGGGTCGCCAAGTGGAAAAGTTTGGAAAGCACTGTATTAGAGCATTTCTTCAGAAAGTTTCTCTTTTTTAACAAGAGAGAAACTTACTTTAACAATAAAACTAATTTCTATTATAACAACTCCAAACTGATATATATATTTTTTGCCAATGCAGAAATCTTTTGACAAAATAAAGGTAAATGCTTTATTTTATAGAAATTAATAAAACCAAATTGATTTATGACAACCTAGTTTGTATGTTATCTGTACTTTAATATTTTAGGAATTATTTCCTAGGAACAAGTCCCGTATATCTAGTTTATTGTTTAGGATTTTATCTAGAAGTTGTGATCATCAATTTTGTTTCTTAATATACACAATAAAAATCTCAATTCAAAATAATATACTCTATTGATACTTGAACATCTTAGCTAATTTTCCAAGCTTTCATCTGTAAGTGAACAAAATTTACTTTCTTTTCAAAAACTTTCAGTAAAGTTTTCTCAAACCTATGTAGATGTAAAAACACACAACTTCAGTTTTCGTTCAAAAATTATATTACTACAGAAAAATATTCCATCTTGTAAAAGTCTACTTTGGATGTTATAGTATGAATGCATTTTAATATGTTGTTGCACTACAAGTTGATTACTTCCATCTGCAGACTTTCCAAACATTATGAACATCAACATGAAAAAGAACAAAATACTTCAAGCATTTTATATTTTGTGAGTTTCCCTAAAATAACTTGATGTTTCTCTTCTGCTGAATCCTTAAACGAATGGTGAGCCTATTATAATATTAAATTTGATCTACTTACAGTCAAAAAAAGTTTATGGAATTCTGATGTTAATGATTTAAAAATCACTTTGCAGGCTGCACAAAAGGATTCGATGAACCGCATGCAGCCAATGGAAATATATTTTTGTGATTTATTTCAAAATAGCACTCTCTCTTACAGAGAATTCTTTTTGAATCTACAGAAGGTGTAATTCCAGCATTATTATTCAATGGACTGCACTAAAATACAATAATTTTTCTGTTTATCATATTAAAAGTCATAATAGTAGGTTTGCAGTTAAGCTGCAATATCGATATAGTATTTATATTTGACAGCTAGTTGCATTGCTTATTCTTTGAGAGAATTACTAAGTTATCATTAATCTAGTTATGTAGTTTGCTACTAATTAGTTTTTACTTTGGTTTTGTTGTTAAATTTTAAATGCTTTAATGTGTTTGAATAGCATGACTAATGGTTAATTTATATGCAGTGATAAGATATAGTCTCGAATTCATAAATATAAAATGTATTGGTGAAATATTCTGAACATCAGCTCTCCCTAATTTACATCTTTTCATTCATTAATATTTTCTATTCCAGAATAGAAATGATAAAAGATACATTTGAATTTTATCATCATCCATTTTAAATAATTATCTTATCAAAGATGAGGACAAAATCAAATTACAATAATTACCTTATAATTTTTTCATTTCAAATAAAAATGACTAATTTCCATGAATATAAAAATTGGGACCTTGAAAAATATGAATCATATAATAAAGAAAATATATGCATGAACTGATTAAGAAATTTCCTTAAATAATTTCATAATGGTTTATTAAATTATGGATCAATTATCTAGATCAGTGCTTCTCAAAGTGTGGGTCACATAAAATTTAGGAGTCGCAGAAATTTTAGCAAATGTTTTAATTTGTATTCTTAGTTTATATACCTCTATACCCAGGATCGCGAAAATATTTTCTCGGGTAAAACGGGTCACCAAGCGGAAAAGTTTGAGAAACGCCGATCTAGATCATTTCAAAATGTTCTGCATTAAGTGTATACTATATTTTAATTTTTTCAGTATTATTAAAATATAAATGATGCTGTATTGATTTTTAATTATTAGTAAATTGAAGGGATTTCAGAATTTCAAAGAAAAATCTGTTCAGAATTGTTTGAATCTAGATTATAAAATATTTATAAAAAATTTGTATTTTTACTTCGAATATTAAGTTATACATGTTTCATTAAGGATAAGAAAAATATAAACAATTTTGTTATAGCTGTTTATGGACTGTCTAACTTTGCTTATTCGAATTGTAATGTCGTTGATATAGAATTAAATCAGTTTCAGAAAATGAGCAATTTGAATTCACCAGCTCCAAAATTTCATATTAAAAACTTTACTTATACTTTTCGTATTGCCGATTCTGTTTTTAAAATATCGAGGATAATTTTACTATATATTAAATTCTGAATGCTAATTTTTTAATTTGCTAATATGGCATTTTTTTTTACATGTACTTTTTTTCAAATTTTTGCTATATTTATTTTGCACAACTGAAATAATTATATATTTTTGATTCAATAACAGATGGCCCGCCAACTCTAAAGCAAGAAGAATCTAGTGAAGACAGTAGCGAGTCACCTTTAAAGAAAAATTAGATTCAAATGACGATTTTAATATTGTTTACAAAAAACATTTCAAATGTATTAATTATATCAAATATATTTTTTTTATGAATATATGCAATTATGTATACTCAAATGGTGTCTAACATATATTTCAATATTTAAAATATGAGAGTTACATTTGTATCATTAAATGACACCATTTAAAAATCATTTTTATATTTAATAAAATGTTTACAATATAAAATGTATTTACAACAAAAGCTGTCTTAAATGATAAAATTATGTCATGCACTTCATGTTGATGATGATTTAAACAAAATTAACAATGTAAATTTCACAGTAACACGATTGCATACATATGAATACAATGCACAAAAGATGATTTTTCTAATGTTCACATTACACAATCTATTCTCTCTATACAAAAATATAAAATTGCAGAGCTGCCAAAATTGGGCTTTCACATAATAATGTATACATATATGATATGTAAATATTAAAAAGATAAAATGGATAAAAACATAGAAAAATCAAATATTCTATACTAATATAAAATTTAAAAATGTAGCTGCACAAAAACATTTATAGAGGTGTTGTGCTATAGTTTTTCATATATCTAAGCAATAGGGCTTGAAAACTCACATCTGAAAAGAAAAAATATTAAATATTTAAACAAGTAATTTAGTTATATTCAATTCAAGCAGTTTTTACAGAAATTAAAAAATTTAATATAGCATTTTTTTTAAGCCACTCCTCTCTGATCAAATTATTTTGAAAATTACCACTATCATTTTTTTGCTATAATTTTTTTTCTTTATAGAAGATACATTCGGATCCTGTTAACACGGGGTTTTACCATGGCTACCTTGATAAGCAATTTTTACGTTGAATATTTGTTTTATTAAAATAGACACAAAAACTTAAAGTAAAAGGTATTAGAGAGCTTCAGCAACACAAACAAGCAGTACGAGAATGATGTAGAATGCTAGAATGACAAAATCATGGCGTCATTTCAAATCATCACTAAAGAGTTCTTCACGTTGAAACGTGAGTTAAGAAAGATTCTATATTAACGTCATTCGTTCGCGTTCTACACATCGAAAATGGCAAATTCAATGCTTAGGCAGGAAGGTTCACCTTGGTGATTACCTATATTTTATAGTGACTAAACGACTAAATATAATGCCATATATTTTTGTATGCACATTCCTTGGACTTGTATCTATGATACGATAATTAAATTGTGTTAAAAACGGTTAAAAATCCTAACTTGAAGACTTACTTTTATACCATATTTTTAGGCGTGATTTCTGGATACCTCACACTGAGTGGAAGAGTTTTGTTTTATTTTTATTTAATCGTAATATTTTTTTTAGTTCGAAGTGATTTTGAAAAACAAAATCGAATCAACCAGCGCGGACTCGGATGTTTGTATTCTACGCAAGCGTATTAAACGAATATGATGTCGTATACATGTGACGCTATTTGGGGAGTAACGACTTGCTGAAGCAGATTTCTTCTACAAACGCACGCATGGAAGTAAACTCAATGACGTTATTTTTCTTTGTGTTTACGTTCATGTTAACGTCTTGCTGAAGCTCTCATTTTAATTTTTCTTTCATGACAAACTGAAATCACACAGAAAATTCACATCAATGTTGGAAATTATATTGCTCAATTTATATTAATACCGTAACTCGAGGTTCACTTAACCTGCGGTTTAGTAACCATGGATCCCTACTACCATGTGTTAACGGGGTCAGACTGTGAAAATTCACATCAATGTTGGAAATTATATTGCTCAATTTATATTAATACCGTAACTCGCGGTTCACTTAACCTGCCGTTTAGTAACCATGGATCCCTACTACCATGTGTTAACGGGGTCAGACTATACTGTAATTTTCTGAAGTTTTGTAATAACAATTCTTCACTGATTTTTTTTTATTTTAAGCTTTTAGGTATCATAATAGTGATTGATGTTTGATTAAGTTTAGCAGTTAAACATCAGTTATTTAAAGGGCTCGGTGATTAAAAAAATTCCATAAATTATAAATCAGTTTTGATAGTTCAAAGATCAAAATAGAAGTTCTTTTCTGTCACCATTCTTTAAACAAAAATCATCAGTTTTAGTAAGATTAGAATATTCTAATATTTTAATATAATCCCTCAAATTTTTTTAATTTCCAAACTTCAATTTATATTCAATTTAAAAAAAAACCTCATTCAATTTAACTGAGGACAGCAAAATGATAATATATACAGTATGTTATATTTCCAACAAAAACTAAATTAAAAAATTAGATTTTATGCAGCAAAATGATTAATTTTGCTGCTTAAAATTTTTTTTAGAAACCTATTATGAAAGGAAATTATCTGATTGTTTTCTATAATTAAAGAAAAAGTAATCATATTATATATGAACGTTAACTCAAATATATTTGCAGATAATAACGTAATTAAACTATATACACACAGGATATTCAGTCGGATTGGATGGATGAAAACAGTTTGGCTTTCCAATCAAAGGACCTGGGATTGAGTTAGAAACATTTTTGTAACATATTGGCTAGAAATACTTTTTACATCATTAAAAATACATAGTAAAGTAATCATTTTATCACCTTAGGGACCAAGTTCAATTCTAGATTTTATAACCGAGGATCCAGGATCAAATTCAGACAATTACACCATCTTAAAAAATTCGGTATTCCATTGTCTATCACTTCTATTAAAATTAATAGCATTATAGGTCATTTTCGACTTACGATGGGGTTATCAAAGTATCCACGTAAGTCATGCACATAAGTCAAAGACAACTTGTAATAGTAACTTCCAGAAAATTACTTTATTTTTGCAACAAATAAGCAAAATGAACTTTTTTGGGAATTATTTAAGACAATACTGATGAAAATTTTTTTAATTTTTAATTAACAAATAAAGCTATAATGATTGGCATGTTTTTTACCATATTAACCTTAAATCTGGAGATCTTTTTTCAATTAGATTCTCAGAAATTCAATCAAATGGAAAGAAATAAATTAGAATAGTTTATATCATCTTTTTAGCGTAGATATAGATAATTATATTCATGTTAATGCTTTTGGAATGTTTTATCATTAATAGATAAAAATGGGTTGATTTTTTGGTACCCAAGAACAGACTGGAATTAACGAAAAATGAATTTTCAGTTTATGAATTCTCATTTAATGAACAATTTTTAAGGTACTAATTATTTTCATAAATTGAGGAATACCTGTAAACAGATTGCATTTCAGGAAGTTATGTTAAGAATAGAAATGTAAAAAGCAGATATTAATATTCAATTGTGTATGATGAAATTTATAGAACTAAACTATACCTGTAAACAGATTGCATTTCAGGAAGTTATGTTAAGAATAGAAATGTAAAAAGCAGTAATCACATCATTACATAAACAAATGAAAATCTTATATGACTAATATACTAGCAGAGGAAGTAATTAGTTTTTATTTTTCTTCAGCTCAATCAGAGTTATTAATATTCAATTGTGTATGATGAAATTTATAGAACTAAACTATCATTCTTCAAAGAAAACTGAATTTTATACAGTGAAACCTCTCTATGTTGGACACGTTTGGTTCCTTCAAAATGTGTTCAACTTAGAGAGGTGTCCAACGTAGAGTAAAATCAAAATTTTTCTGAACATACTAAACACTAAATTTTCATGTCAGTGCAAACCTTTATTCAATTTAAATTGGAAACCTTTATTATTTTAAATGAAACTCAAAAATGTCAAATATAAATAATGTCTACAGTCTGTCAATGCTTTCAATATAAGAATTATTTATTTGAAAATAAAAGTCTGTATGTACAGTTTGCCTTATTACATTTAATTTACACTTTATCCAAAATTTTCAATTTTATTTTTCTTATACCAAACAGATTATAAATAATGTCTACAGTCTGTCAATGCTTTCAATATAAGAATTATTTATTTGAAAATAAGTCTGTATGTACAGTTTGCCTTTTTTACATTTAATTTACACTTAAATAAAATTGAAAATTTTGGATATTCTTATACCAAACAGAGTTTCAACAATCTCTAGTTCATTATAAGAAAATACTTATCATTCAAATTCCTCTACATATTCCAAAACTGTTTCATAATCATTCCGTTCCTCTTCTAACAAAGTCTCTATAATTGAGCTGGATATAACCTTTTCAATTAATCACTGGCTGTACAATTTTCATATTCATGACGGACAAGATTGTTGTCAAAATTTGTAAAATCTTCAATTAAAATTTTATGATGATAGTTGTCAGGAAGAGCACTCAGTTCTCCTAGGTCAAAGTTATTGACCTCTTGCATTGCTTCCTCAGTGAAATCTATAAGAAACCCAGCTTTTTTAAAACATTTCTGAATAGTTAATTGTGAAATCTCTTGTCATGCAACATAAATCCATCTCACTGCATCCAGAATAGCAAATGATCAACAATTTGCTTCTTTTGGTCTAATGGCAGTTTAATTTCTTTTACTGCTTTTTAAGATCTCTAAGGAAAACTTAATCACAGCAAGAGAAGAAACAGCACACAATTCTCAAAGGAAAAAGTAAAATATAAATTAAATCAAAAAACTAGTCAATTATAAGCCCAAATATTTTTTATTTTATTGCAATAAAATATTCTGCCTATAATTTGGCTAGTTCCGGTTTGATTTTTCTCAATGCTTATTGTTTGTATTTATAGTAATAAATAAACCATGGATTTATAAGTCATCAGTAACCATCTCAAGGCATGACTAATCAATGTTATAAGTTTTTCTTTCACAAATCCCTTTGGTTAATCTTCTAAACCTAAATAAAATTTAAGATTTTATTCCAAACAATAATCAAAGTGTCCTCCTTATTACAAACAGTTGTTCAAGATATAGGATATAAAGGTTTGGACATATAATAAACTATAGGCTTTTGTCCAGTTCCAGGAAAAGTCGTTCAACATAGAGGGGTGTCCAACTTGACACGTTTTACTATATTTATATGATGTTCTCAATGTGGGTCCGTGGAGAGTCTTTTTGACGAAATTTTCGTATTTTTCGACATGAAATTTCTGACACCAAATTATGGTATCAGAGTGCCAAAAAACTGAGTGTGCACTCATCTAAAGTGTTGAATGTCAGGACTGACACCAGGAGCAGTTTAGACCATATTGCTCCAGCACAGTGAAGATTATTGAGATGAGTGCATGTCAGGATTATGGCCGGAAAACTGAGCGATGTGGGTAAGCGACAGTTGGGTCCAAAAGTGAAGCGAGACATGCGGCAGTGTTGAATGTCAGGACTGACACCAGGAGCAGTTTAGACCATATTGCTCCAGCACAGTGATGATTATTGAGATGAGTGCACGTCAGGATTATGGCCGGAAAACTGAGCGATGTGGGTAAGTGACAGTTGGGTCCAAAAGTGAAGCGAGACATGCAGCAACAATCAATATCTAAATTATTTATAACTATATAATATATTTAATATAATAATAATAATAATAATAAAGTAGAACACAAATATAACATGAATCAAAGACAAATAGAACAGAACTAAAGAAAAGTACAAACTTAAAATCTGATCTAGGTTTGTGTAGTTTAATGCACAAGACAGAACCCATGAACATACCCATGAGAGAGAATCCTTTTTTTTTTCATAGTTTCCTTAGTTTCTTGAACTGATAATATTTCCTTTAATTTCTTGAAGTGAAGACAAAAATATTGACGAACACAAAAACGATGACATCCACCCAAACAGACATATTTGAAGAGAAGGGGGAAGGGATGAGCTGAGCCACAGCCAACTAGCACAAAACTCTGTGCAAAACTGTTGAAAATCCTCTTTTTCCTTTTTCACTCCTAATTTCTTTGAACTTTCCAATCATGCCAAAGTGAAGAGAAGGTTCAAAACGAAACTAAACTCTTCATTTGACAAAAGAAATTCTATTTCTTGCATCTCACTGACGTAGAAAACTGTCAAAATAAAATTATTCTAGTTTACTTTAATCAGGACCCTTGACCTCGAATCACTGGATCCCTTGGTTTGTTTTCTCTCTCAGGTATATTTTGAGTTTATCTGACAAGTTAACATTCCATTTCCTTATCCCAATCAAAAAGTCATTCAAAAATAATAGTTTTTTTGGTTAATTTTGTTAGCTTTACAATACAAATGAAGTTATTACAATTAATTTGTATAATTAATTTAGTTAAAAAGTTTCTGACAAGGAACTAAAATTATGTTTTTCAAGTTTCACAAATATTTGTTATAAAGAACTTTCCGACAAAATAGAGCTCTGCAAAACAACTCGTCTTGTATCATGTGATTCGTTAGTTCAGTTGTTATTTTTTTTACTACAATCAATTCAAATCCAACATTATTATTATTAAAATTAATGAAATTATAACCATATAAAAATATATTTAAGTAAATGATAATTAACATTAAATAACTTATTTTCATTACTTTATTAATTAAAAATAATGTGAAACAGTTCATTAATTATTTTTAGCTTATTAAAGATGATTTCTAGACGATTATTATTTTAAATTTTGCGAATAAAGTCTGATTCTATTGTTTGTTTGTGTTGTGTGTGTGTGTGTGTGTGTGTGTGTGTGTGTGTGTGTGTGTGTGTGTGTGTAAAGAAATAATAATCAAGCTTGAAAGAAGGCTTTGTATCCAGCTTACAGCCTTGATGATTTATTTTCTAAAAATCAATGTTTCTAATATCTTGTGGGATTAAAATAGAAAAAATTCAAACTTCTAAATGTTTTATGTCAGCTTTAAACAACAGCAAACTTATTACTATAATTCCTTGTACTATTTTTCTATCATCAAATGTTGGCAACATTGAATGGAAGTTACTTGTCATGCAGCCATTTTATGAATATTGAATACAGCCTGTGTCTCATATATATATATATATATATATAATTGACTGGCCCTTTGCTGCATATGAGTTTGAAATCCTGTATTAAAGAATAACCATGAAAGTCAGCCAGATGGCTACATGGTAATAAAAGTATTTTATTCTAGCTGTTGTTTACAATCTTGTAGGATTCAACTCCAAATCCCATACCTCCAGTTTTCAGAGGGGGATCTGGATCCAGACCAAACTCATTAACTAAAACTAATCTAATAAGCACATAAAACATATTTATATTTAATAAATGATGAAATTAAAAAAAAATGTTTGTATCTCTGAGTTACAGCTTTATTTACTAATCAATTTATTTTTTTTGTAAGTCAAGAAATCTTTATGTAAGTATGATCTATATATGTCAGTTCAACATAAGTTGGGGACAGTATGAATATTGAATATTCAGAATTTTCTTGATTGGAAACTTAACTTCCACTTATAGCATTGCACAAACATATTCTAAGTTAAAACAGATTCAAATTATGACCAAAACCTTTGAACACATCCCTGTTATAAGTTAAGGACTTCCTATATGATAAAAAATATTTGCAATTACCTTAGTTTATTAAAATGTTATTGCATCTATAATCAGAGAAATCTTTTATGATAATCTGTATATCACACATTCAAATGTTCATATTTGCTCAGCATTTCAATTGAAATACTGTGTTTATGAATATTTAGCATTTATTTCAAGTTCACACTAAGAAAGTGTAAAGTGAACTTTACATAGCCAATGTAATAAAAATATCTCCATAACTGAAAGATCAGAAAATTAACAACTATAGAGTGAGTGATTCTACATGTAAATTTTATATTCTTATTGATATGGAAAAAATAGATCATCATTTCTTCCACAATATAAAAAAAAAAAATAATTACTGTTCAATTTTTGTTAAGAAAATTTTAATATTTAAAAAATTTTCTTTTTTTTTATCAAAACAATTTATTACAACTTTTCCTACTAAAGAAAATCAATTGAATCCAATCTATCCAAATTTGCAGATTTCTTTGAATGCAACTTTTATATATACAAAAGCAATATCATTTATTGACCTTTTCAAAAAATAATTCATATATATTGATAGTATCTGTATAATATTATAAATGAAAAATTATAACTATTAGATGAAATTTTGCCATCAGAGAATAACTTAGCTACAAATTTTTCTGCAAAATTTATGAAAATGTTTGTATAATATTGTAATTAAACAAAGAAATTTCATCCTGATTTCAGAAATGTCAACATGTGAAAAAATATGCATCCTAGAATTGATGAAATATGATATAATTATGAAAATTATAAATTACTTCATAAACTTTTATTAATAAATTCTTTCTTTTTATATATTCTGCTTATCAGTTCTAAACTGTAAACAATTACAGTATTACTTTGAATTTAAGCTGCACTTTTTATTCAAATTTTTAAAATGTAAAATTTGGGTGCAGCTTAAATTCAAAGTGAATATTTTAATATTTTATTTCTCCTGATCTCCCACTCCCCAATGATCGGGTTTTTGCTTTATGCTCTACGCATGTGCATAGTATTACAATCATTGATAACAGTTTATTCGGTGGTCTCCCATTCATAAAAGAATGGGGGACTACTGAATAAATAATCCAGTTGCTGTTTGATAATAGCTATGAATGAATAATCCAGTTGTTTTGATAACAACTATGAATGAATAATCCAGCTGCTGTTTGATAACAGCTGTCGTATCTGGCCATATTTTAATTTTAAGAAAAATCACGAATTATTATAATGCTGTTTATAACTGCTGATGAAGAAAATTGCCACTTTTTATTATTTTAAACAAAAAACCTGTACCCAAGGAAAATTTTCCTAAGGATGTTATAATTCGAGTACAAAAGAATGCATGGATGACAACAGAATTGATGAAAGATTGATTAATCAGAACATGCTTGGGAAAAGAGACTTGGCACTATTTAAAAAAAAAAAAACAAAGCATGTTAGTAATGTATGCATTCCAGGGACATTTAACTGATAACATAAAAGTAAAAACAAAAAACTGTGATCTGGTAATAATACCAGCAAATATGATTAGTCAACTCCAACCATTTGATGTGTCTGTTAACAAACTCTTTAAAGATAGAATGAGAACCCATTATGAAACATGGTTAAATCAAGAAGATCATCCTTTGACACCAACTGGTAAAATAAAATGAGCATCATTATCTATAATAGCTCAGTGAATTTTACACTATTGGAAAGATATCCCTGAAGAATTATCAAAAAATCTTTTTTAAAATGTTGCATCACTAATAATTTAAATGGGACTGATGTGCTCTGGTGCAATAGTGACAATGAGAATTTAAGTTCCGAAAGTGAAGATGTCGAAAGTGATAGTATATCTGAAGAAGATTATCAATAAATTAAGTAGCTTATTATGTATAATAGTACCTATTTAAGCAAATTAAAAATGATTCTTATTTTTTAATATCTATTATAAAATCATTTTTATTTTTTTCAATTTTAAAATCCTACTACGGTTTAAATTCGAAGTAATACAGTAATTATGTAATTGACTATTTGTCAATTAATTAATTACAATTAGAAGTAACCCTTGATGACTAATTTGTATTTGTGTTATAAAATTGTAAATTTATATTTTTCAATTAAATATTACTCTACTGATTAATATTGCTCAAGGTTTTTACAAACTAACTTCATTGCTGACTTTTTAAAATAATAAATGGTTTATAAAAGAAATATAATAAATAGTTTGTAACAGAAAATTCTAAATACTACTAGATTAAAAAAGAATTATAAGATTTGATATCTGGCCTATACATTGAAGAATTAGTATTAAAAATATTCTTACTATTTTTTTGATTTGCATTCTGTAGCTGGTGAAACAGTAAATCCAGGAAGATATATAAGAGATTCTGCTCTTGGATCCTAAAATTTTAGAAAATTAAATAAAACAGAATACAGTAAAAAACATATATTAGATGTTTATAAAACTGCACTAATATAATAAATTGCATTATAATTTTAAGCAAGTGATTATTAAATTTAATAATATAGAAAATGGATCTATATTTAACTATTGCTAAGTATAAACATTTATATTTTACATTTTCCATTTTTAAAGTCCAAAATTTTGAAATAAATCATCTAAATTTAAAAACAAAACATTTTTTGAATCAACATTAAAAAAATCTTTAAAGGATAATCATATGACATGATTATAAAAAATTTAGATCTCAGGAAGTTCTAATTTAAACAATCAGTGTTTTTAATTTTAAAATGGGCAAAATTAGTATCATTTTTGAAATCAGCAAGAAAAAACCTAAATAATAAAAGCTACTCAATATCCTAAGAAAATTTAAGTATTTTGCTTATCCTTAAATTATTAATATAATTGAAATGAAGACAACGTTAAATATTCCCTGATGATTACAAAATCCAACATAAATTTGAATAAAAATTTAAGGAATTAATTTTATATTATTAATTATGCATTTTCATTATGTTGCCTGAAATATCCCCAATTCCTGGCCCAAATTTTGATTATACTTGAATATCTGATTTATATTGTCTTGTGTTATATCACCTCAATTTTATAAATTTATTAATCAAAATGAGCAAATTAATCTCTATATTCTATTATGCTGCTTTTATGTTATCAATGAATTGGTATTTAAGGTGTGAGTAATTTTCATCTCACATACATATAAAGTTGTTTTTGCTCTAAACCAGCGGTCGCCAAACTTTTTGATCTCACGGACCAGTAAATTCATAATTTAAATCCCGCGGACCACTAATAGGATATTTTAAGTGTTAAATATATTTATAAAAAAAATTGTGATCTAAGAACACATAAAATGTACCTAGTTAATAAAATGAAACTATTAATTGTAACCAAATTATGAAAGCTTTATTAATAAACCATAATAAAATAAACAAAATAAACAAAAACTGTAAAAACAAAACAATTAAAAAATGGTTTAAGTATATCAAACTTTTAGCATTATACATTGCTAGTGTGATGGATGTTCCTGCTTACTTGAAATAAGATTATGGATATTTGGATCCAATGTTGTTACTGCAAGACGGAGAACTGCATTTATTTCAAGCTGAGATCGGTACCATGTTTTGGGCTTATTTATGTGAAAAGGCCTTTTCACATAAATAAGTTGTGGAGAATTGAATCAGAATTTTCATCGCCTTTTCACTAAGAAAAGGGTATTCACTTTTTATGGAAAGCCAAAACTGAGATCTTGATAAGGATGAATGAAATTTAAATTTGAGAGTTTCGTCGGACGATAGGTCGATGAGGCTTTCTTTTAGATGCATGCTTAAATTATTATCCTGAATTTTCGCTGCAAACGGATCTATTATCCACATATGAATCCACATTAGAAGTGCGAAACGATATCCACATAGAATGGCGTTATTCTATGAATTAGCGTTTTTATAACTTTTCACGTATTGTTATGAATTGAATTATGTTTCAATGCATCTTAAAACATAACGTGATGAATAAGTATATTCCACATTTTTCTGGGGACCAGTGAAATTTTCTCGCGGACCACCACTTTGGCGACCGCTGCTCTAAACAATACCTGTCTAATTCCATTGTTAATCTATAATCTGGATTTTAATCTAGAGAGAGTGAAAATCAAAACTGCTTCCACCAATTTACAGTAAAAAATGAATCAGCTGCATAGAATTGTGTTTTAATTCATCCTGGAGAATTTGAGTTCAATTCTAGATTCCATAATTCCAGATTTTTTTTCAAGAATGATTTAGCCCAGCACATTAAATTAATTCTTCAATTCATAACTGATCTACTATGGGTATAGGCAGCCTGTGGTAAATGCTGGAATATTTCCATCATTTAGTTATCTCTAGCAGAAAAGAACACAAAACAAGAAAGCAAAACCTTACAGTAGATATGGAAGGCTTATGAAGCACATTGAAATGCCTTGCTTCAGTAGGATGGAAAAAAGCTTAAAATTTAATAAGAAAAACTTATTGAAGAACTTTTGGAAAGCCTTCAATAACCAGAAAGTTGCTGATAAAACAATAAAGAGCATCTGGAAGAAAGTTTACCTTTTCTTCACAACTTATTCAGGGTTCTATACCAAAAGTTTATCTGTTACCTTCCAAATCAAGTTTTCCGCCAAATGTGCTCCTGTTGCCTAAGCAACAAAAATCCCATATGGTAGCAAACTTGATTTGGAAGTTATTCCTGAATATATTTTCAAGATGCTGAACTCTCATAACTAAGGAATTTAAACTCAAATGTCTTACTAAAATATGGAAGCAAAGTGTTTGAAGAAATTGAATTTGAAGAAGAATCTGATTTTAATCTGATCCAGATCTGGTCATGACAATTTTAAAATTGATTGAAGGGATTAGACTTACTTAATCTGCATTGATATTCTTGAATACTTTGAATCAAACAAGCAACAACAACAAAGCAAGAAATAAAGAAGCATAGAGTCTCTTTATTTCTTGTCTTGTTGTTGTTTTTGTTTGATTCAATCATAAGTCAAATGCTTGTAAGTAGGAGAGCATCCTACTTACAAGCATTTTGGAAAGTTGAAAAGACAGTCCTCATTTAACATTACTTCAGATAATACCATTTTGCTCTTACATTGCAAGCAAAAACTAAATTAATAAAAAATTAGTCTTTAAACAGCAGAAGAAAATAAAGTCTTATTTTCTGTTTGATGTTTATCTGCATTAGAGACAGAAAACGAGGAATTACAAATAGTATTACTTACAGAAAACCAGATAACAACATTTTATGTGAGCATTAATTCAATTATGCAATACTATATATGAAAACTGTATTAAACTAATTTTCACATAGAACAATCAGCTCAATTAACAATGTGGGAAGATACTGACTTTCCAACTACAGGACCAAATTTATGTTAAATTAGAATCCCACTTTTGAAAAATTTAAGAAGGATTTGGGCCTAGTTATTCAGTTTCTTCTACAGTCCAGCAAGGGCAGGATGTGAGCTGAGTGGACTAAGTGCATCCAATCAGGCCCTGCATTAAGACAAAATGAATCATGAAAAGACTAATAAACAAAGAATAATGACTATTATTATTTATTATTATGGCTATTAGATTTACTATTATGGTTGGACTTTTACACCCCAGCCTTTGAACATCTAATTTTTGTAGAACTACAAAAGAAATGTGAATGAATCAATTTTATTTTATCTCGGGAAAAATTTTTCTATTTATATTAACACTATTTTTGCAGATTCCAATGTATTCTTAACTAATGTTCTGAAAAATATTTTCTGAACATTAGTTAAGAATACATAGATTTATTTATTTTTTTACTCAAATTAACAGCTGGTGAAAGTTTTTTAGTTAGAATTAAATACATGTACTATATGTGAATGTTGTCAGAAAATATTAGAAAAAGTTTCACAATTTAAATGAATAATAGAAGGTTATTAGCTGATCTTGGATTTATGATTGAAGTAGGTGAAACTTGCATTTTTACACATAAATATACGGTTGAAAGAGTCTTAGCAATATGAAATGGGTTATAAGTATGGTGACTGTATATTCTTTATTTCATCACTCTGTCCTTTAGATTTATTTATTTTTTCTAACATGGTCATTTTACTCTTTATTTTGTGAATTGAAATAGTAAATTCAATATTGGCATGCAACAGACAGTTCACAGAAACATTACACTGTCACTGTCTTCTGTGTTAGGTTACCTGTGAAAAAATTGAAGAATGGTGTACACAGTTAAATAATAATAAATAATTTATTTGACTCAAACACTTATCAAAAAAAGTGTTAATCAAAGCTTTATTTAAATAATAATAAAACACAAAACAAGTTATCAATAGAACTTGTTTAATCAAAATTCAAAAATCCAAATATTCACAACAATAATAAATATTGTTGTGAATATTTACCTTAAATAATAATTAAATCTAATACTTCCATGCTCTGATACAAACTCAAGTAATTGTTGATCCTACAAGAAATTCAGAAGTCGCTAATCAGCTCCACTCAATACGAAACACCTCATTGTGTCATTTTACACGTTTTTATTGTAGTGACTTCTACAGTTCTACAGTTCTACAGAACTTGTCTCATTTACATAAGTCGTGCAACAAGTTCAAGTTTCTTAAAGGGACCTTCATGATTTTGTGAATTCAACTTCTGAAAATGGATAGTACCATTTGATAGAGCACCTTAGGATACCTCTAAACAAATAACATTTATTGGCGGATCGCTGATGAGACCGAAAGCTACAGAAATTCAAAGTTCATAGAATATATATCATTTAGGTATTATATCATTTTCAACGGACATAGTACATGTTTAATTGCAACTATTGTATACCTGAAGGATGATAGTGGAGTTCAGATAAAAATGAGAGCAATAGTGAGCACATTGAAGTAAAGTAAAGATGAACTATTGGGTTCATGATGTTTCACAAATATTAAAACTGAAGAAATTCCCTCACTCTTAATTTACAGCTCCAATTTTCCAAAATATGATCTGCTATTCTTTCTACAAAACTGGATATCTTGATGGCAATTTGAAACATTCATTACTCTGCTGATTACTACTTCAATTTCAATACCTGTGAAACATGTCATGAATCCAATTAACCATCTTTACCTTTCTTCAAATGTGCTCACTGTTCTTCCAATTTTAGTCTGAATCACACAATCATATTTAAGAGGGACTTACACAACAGTTTCAATTAAACAATTAACAATATGAAAACTGACTTCACATGAACTTCACACTAAGTGTATAAGAAGACCACCTGATGTGACGACCACGATTTTATGTGACCCAAATTTTTTCCCATAAAAATAATACTATTTGACCCTCCATAAGATGACCACCTCCCTAACACGACCATGACCATCATTTTTATAGACCAAACATAAAGTGAAACAGTCTATGACGACCATAATTTTTTAGCATCACTACTAATTCACTATCTTTATTATTTATATCAGTACCGTTTTCTTTTAAACTTAAATTTCAGTTAAGCCAAACCACTATAATTGAAAAAATTTGACCATGCGAATTATTCCCCATTATTTATAACATGAGAATGACATAGAGCGCTGGAATAACGAACTCACGGTGTCATTTCTACTTTAATGCAATGCCTTTTTAATATATACGTTCCTTAGATTGTATTTATGATATGATAATTAAATTTTGTATTAAAAATGTTAAAAATCATAACTTGAAGGCCTATGGTGAAGAGATATAAGGAAAACAGGAAAAGCGAAAATAAGCAACTACCGGATCCGGATGTTGATGTTCTATGCAAGTGTATTAATCAAATGTAATCTCATATGCATGTGATGCTATATCTGCACTTTGGATGTTGAAATATGGCTAAACCATGGACTAAACAGAAAGTTAATGCCTTGTATTTAGAACAGCAAATAAAAATGATTGAAAACAGTAAGAAAGGACTTTCTCAACTAGAATTAGCAGAAAAATTTAACGTGGGAAAAACACAGATCCTAAAAATATTGTCTCAAAAAGAAATTCTGACTAAATGGAGGAACAACAGAAATCGCAACCTTAAATGAATAACACCCTGCAAAAAACATGCTGAAGACTTAAACTGGCATCGACAACAGAAAATAATGAAAAATTGTCATCTCAATTAAAAGGCATTGAATACTGCTTTGTCGTAGAAATTATAAAAAATAAAAGTAGAATGCGACAAAGCACTATTGATAGTTTTTTCCATACTAATTAAATATGTTGTGTTTTAGAATAAATGATAAACTGTGCAATAAAATGTGTAGGGGTCCATGGGGGTCTTTTAAATGAATTTGTGTTTTTCGACACTAAATTCTTGTTACTGAATTGTGATATCAGAAAGTGCCGAAAAACTGAGTGTGCACCCATCTAAAATGTTGAACATAAGGATTGACACCAGGAGCAGTTTAGACCATGTTGCTCCAGCACAGTGAAGATTATTGAGATGAGTGCACGTCAGGATTATGGCCAAAAACTGTGAGCTTTGTGGATAAGCGACGGTCAGAGGTCCAAAAGTGAAGCGAGACATGCAGTAACAACAACTAAACTATATATAACTAAGTAATACAGTAGAAGCCGCTTATTAGAATCACTTTGGGATCGATCTATTTTGATAACAATAACCGATTGATAACATTAAGCGGTGCATGTCAAAAAAGTATAATTTTCGATTCTTTTTATTATATAGTATATACTGTACTTTTCTGTTATATACAGTGTAATCTCGATTCATCGTTTTCGTCAGGACGCCTGAAAAAACTATGGATACGAGAATATGATAGATGCAGGGATATAAAAAATAAAAAAATAAAAAAAAATGAAAATTACATTAAAAGATAATGCTAATAATAATAATACAAAGCTCTATAACTGGTCGACAAACACTTATTGAACTTCACTTTTTCACTTAATCAATTAAGCAAAAAAGTGAAGTGAAATGATTTACGCTTAATGTTGCCAATTTCAATTAAGGAAAATCATGAAGAACTAGAGCAACTAGAAGAAAATTCTATATCAAAAAATAATTTTTATTTTTTTTCAATAAAGGGAATTATAAAGTCACTAAATCTTTATATCTGCAATTTTAAACTATATATTTTGTTATAAAAAAAACATTAAAAATTGCCAGATCTGGCAACAGTAAGTCCATGCCATTCGTACAGGCAAGACGTGTGGTGAAACCACCTAAAGGTGCCATGAAGTTTTGAAAAGCAGTCATATTTGTCTGTATGAATTTTATTAAATCAAAGGCTTACATTGTTCTAATAATTATTAATTACAACATGTACACAAATCATATCTTTGCATGTAAGTCGAATCTGCATTATTTAAAATGGAGGACAAGTGTTTATCTTCAGATTTTCTCAGTTTTTGCCTAAATTTTGGTGAAAACGAAGTACAGGAATACCTAGATTATATAAAATTACATTAAAAGATAATGCTAATAATAATAATACAAAGCTCTATAACTGGTCGACAAACGTTGGTGGAGCAGGGGAAAAGCTTTGGCTAGTCTCAGAATACGACATGAGCCATGTCCTCCAAAGTGGAAAGCCGAAGCATTTCCACGCGGGCAATCCGGCTGATTTTCTTGGTGATTTGGAATTTTTATATAATATAGAAATTTAAGTTTAGATAAGATACAAAACTCGTGCAGATATTAATGTATACTATTTTTCTCAGTAGAATAATTTCAGAATTTTCTGTAAGATTTTTTTAAATAATTTAGAACTATATAAGATCTCAACTTTTATCAGTTTGTTTATTTAACTCTCAAAAAATTAATTGGAATTTAAAAAAAATCATTATGAAAAACAGAATAATAACAAATTTTTATTTATTATTGAAGGAAATTAACAATTGGAAAAGCTTTCACGAAAGAATAGAAGGTAAATGGACAAAGTGGCGTAATAGACATAAGAAGAATTCATTTTAAAATAATTAAGGGAGGCCGGATGGCCGAGTGGTAACGCGTTGGCGTACCACGCTGGAGGACCCGGGTTCGCGTCCCGGGTCTGGTCCCGGATTTTTTTCGGGGTGCTGGGCCCGGCCCGGTGATCCCCGTCCTTCACCATCCGGCCCCCCTCCACGGGTTTTTGGGGGGCCTGGGCCCGGCCCGGTGATCCCCGTCCTTCATCATCCGGCCCCCCTCCACGGGTGTGGGTGCAGCCCGTGGTTGGAACTGGCCCCGTCTCCTTAGTAATCTCCCTGATTGGAAATGGGACGTAAAATATGAAAAAAAAAAAATAATAATTAAGATTATTATATTTTTACTACAAATTTATTTTATTGGAATTAGTTCTAATACTGGAGATATATATGTATAGGACCAATGTCATTCGTTGTCCTCTCGGATTCTGCCGAGAAGCCAGCGAATGACAATACGGGATTTTCGGCTGACACTGTTCTGACCTGAGCGGTGATTAGTCGAGAATGGCTGTACGAATTTCAGCCAACAAACCGCTCTGGTCTGAGTGGGTAACTCATAGTCATCATTGTCTTCTCGGATTCTACTGAGAAGCCAACGAATGACTGTACAGATTTCGGCCGACAGACCTCCTTGGCCTGAGCCTTAGCCCATGATCATCATTGTCTTCTTTGAAGAATCCGAGAAGACAACATATGATCATAAGGTCTTATTCCTAGGCCTGGCTTAGCCACTGCCGTTCGGCCGTGGCCGTCATACCGTTTTCGGCTAAACGAAGGCAGTATGAATGGCTGCGTAAATTTCAATTATACAACATTTATAAATAACAACAGTTACATGAAGATATTCATGATGAATTATTATACAATCATCGCATCCACACTTGCTTCACAAATATTTTTCACTTGGCATAACATGATTACACAACACAAACACGTGTTTCCCAAAATCCAACCTCTGGATCCATGAAGATATTCATGATGAATTATTATACAATCATCGCATCCACACTTGCTTCACAAACATTTTTCACTTGGCATAACATGATTACACAACACAAACACCGTGTTTCCCAAAATCCAACCTCTGGGTCCACGTCCCGGGAAATGGAAACGTTCAATTATCATTATTAATAATTGGCGGCTGAAGAGGCTCTGGTAACATTTATACATAATGGAAACATTAATGAAAAATGAAAAACTGAATTTAAAGATCATTAAAAATTTGTATTGAACTAATTAAATAAAAAATCCGTTTACTGAAGTATCTTTCTTGGATTAACATTTTCTTGTCTATAATGTAATTTTAAATTCATATGTTAGAACCAAGGAAGTTGGATTAACGCTATTCTTTCGAGACTTGACGTACTATTCATCTTCGTTTCTATTTTATTTTATATTTTATTGTTTATTATAAATATACTAATAAAAAAACTTTTAAAATTAAAAAAATTTAATATTACCCACATTATAAGATTTGAAGATTACTGCCAGTTAACTTGAAGTTAACTAACAGGAACTTTAACGGAACATTGTAAAGCTGAATTTTAATCACTTCAAAATATCGAACTATTCGAATAGCTTTCCAGATTGCTTTTTATCTTAAAATTTTAAATTGGTCAAGACAACATTTCAAAAAATTTTCAATAATCTTAAAAAGTAAAATTATTTATAATTGCAAAATTTGTTTTCTATTCGTGTAAACAATCTAAAAGAATAAGCGTTCGTTATATTCCATTATTTATTCTCCGAATATTTCTATAATTAATGGAATAGTTATTTTGATAACAAATAAATAACATTAAATTAAAGCTTATAATGTTTTATTTCTGTTTATTTTGAAACATACAAAGGTAGCATTTAACATTCTGGAGTAAGAGTCGCTGTTTTACCAGATTCAATTTCTTTTTCTTTTCCAAAACATAATTTTTTTGATCTTGTTTTTCGCTCACTATAAAAAGAAAAAAATATACATAATAATTAATAAAGAATAAAATTCTATGATTAAATAAATTAAAATATCTATCATATTTACTTTGCATCGATGTAATTTAGAGGAACCACTTTTATGTATTCTACAAACAATTTAGGTTTCCTTAAAAGTCCCCACGTTAATGGATTTTTAGGATCTCTATGATGTTTCCATAGGAATGTTACAGACTTAATATCTCCTAAAATTTTAGATGTGTAAAACAAATATCTGTATGTGCTACCGTGATAAAGAGCTTCGTTTCTAAAAATACATAAATTATATTAAAATCAAAATATATTTTAAATAATATTTTTAATTAAAACTATATTAGTTTACTGATCGAGACTTACTCGGAGCTTAGTTGAGCTTCGACTTCATCTAATGCTCCATTTAATGTTATAGTCAATTTTCCGTCTTGATTTTTGCTGTTCTTTGCATTGTATAATTTAACCACGATTGAATAGTGATATACTGGAAGTAAGTTAACAAAATATATTTTAAATATATATTCAAAAATTTAATAATAATAATAATATTATTTACAGCAGTAAGGAGATTTTCCGCTGGTTTTCAAGAAGAATTTCATCCCAGTGCCATTCTCAACTTTATTAGGGTAATATTCGTAAGCCCGATTGCCCATTATACCGCATCTTTCTCCATTTTTACCACATTCAGTACATTTTCCTTCCAAAAATGATTCCCAATTTTTGCAAGCAATGCCAATTGAGAGGCAATCCTTACGATTTGCGGTAGCTATATAAAAGTCAATGGCTCTTTGATGATTACAACTGATGAATCTTCGAGAACCTATTCGAGTATTAATATAACTGATTAATGATTAAAAACACAAATTAAATTTTGTATGATAGTACTTACCTTCAACCATGCCAGAGATAATAAAAGAAGAAATTTTGCTTGATTTACAACCGGGCTGATTTCGTCCATTGTTTGGATAAAAATCAATATGGCCTACTGGTTGTTCCATTCCAAAACCTGAAAAGTTTTCAGAAAAATGTTAACACATATTTATTATTTATTTAAAATTAATCATTTATGTTTCGAAACAATTTACCTAAGAGAAGTATAGATTTTCCATCTGTATGTATAGCATCAACAAAATCGGCATCTGATGGATCAAGTCTCACTATTGTTGGCATATTTTGAAAATAAGGTTCAGCAGGATCCAATCCTTAAAATGATAATTTTAAGTAAGAAAATTTCTCAATAAAAATTTTATTATTTATTGATATAACAAGTGTTCTTACAAAATTAGGAAATATATATATGCAGTAGGCCTACTTTATGTTTCATATATGAAAAATTTCTTTAGTTTCTAATGCATTTTTTTATATTCATTAGGTTATTTTGTATTTTTAAAGATATTTTTGTAAAAAATTGGCTACAATCTTATCTACCTGTTCCTCATCAAAATATTATGAAAAGAAAATATTTGCGGAAGTATTCCTTCTTATTCGATTAACATGGGTATTCATTTTAAAAGTATGTTATAAAATAGCGACTATTCGAAATATTAAATTGCAGCTATCTTAGATTATCCGTCGCGGTTCAATAATGTTATAATCAATTAAAAAAATTAGATATATTTTACAATAATAGTCTTATATAATTTTACTTTATCCATTTGTTTTTTTGTCAGTCCATTCTACAAAATGTCGGCCGGATGGCCGCGAAGTAAAGCTTTGGCTTACCACCCTGGAGGATCCGGGTTCAAATCCGGGTCCCACACCTCCAGTTTTTCAGGAGGGGCCCGGCCCGTTGAACCCCATCCTTCAACCATCTGGTTGACCCCATCATGGATATTGGCCAGCCTGTGATGGGTTCTATAAGTGGCTGCCGCCAGATATAGAATATCTCATGAGGATATGGCGGCTTATTCTAACTAACCTAACCAATCTACAAAATAGCACAAGAACGAAACATTGTACAGCATTTAAACTTTTCCTTTTATTAAAACGATATGACAATTAATTTTGAAATCTAATTTTGGTTCTGTTATGAAACGGCGATCATTTCAATTTTTTTAAAATTTTGTACAATAAATATTTGAAACTATTTCTGGCACATGAAAAAGTATTACTGTATATTCATTTGAAGGTTTTTGGTTAAAAATAATGACTTCAATGTTATATGCCATCGATATAACCTTTACATGTGTTTTTGTAATTTAATTATGCTAATTGTGAATTAATTAAATTTAAACAGCTCAAGTGATTTTTAAAAAATCTTTAATTTTTTCATTATAAAAATACTTTTATAATGAAAAATAATGTTTGGAAAATTAAAATTTTCTTTTAATTTTAATAACGAAACATAAGCATTAATTTTTATTTATTTTTAACATATCTATGAATTATAAAAAAAAAATATAATCACCAGTTATTCTTCCTAAGGTCAGATTATATTTCTTAATTCCTGATCCAGCATAAGATGCAATATGAGATCCTAAACTGTGCCCAATGACATTAACCTTCATTGTTTGCAGTCCGCATTGATCCTTTAAGAAAATGCTGTATATGATTATATCTTACAGATTAATTGATTTATATTTTCGTGAGAAGTTTTTCTTACTGTTAAAACTTTGAGAAGAAATGCTATTTCAGCTCCTACAACTCTGGTGTTGGAAGAGGCTTGAGTGTAGGGAGGTTTGTTTCCACCACTCCAATCAACTATAATGCAGTTGATATCTTCCATTAACAACAGTTCATCTTTCAGTTGCTGTTCATTAAAAAAGAAAACTAATTTTATTTTTGAAAATTCTTATTTATTAAATTATCTTAATTAATATATTTATTTTATCCCTTTTGAAAATGTTAACAAAAAGTTAAAATAATAATTCCTATTAATAGTGTCATTTAATATTCTAAAAAATTAATAAATTATGAATTCGTAATTGGATAGATTTAACATATATAAAAATAGAATAAGTTTTTAGTAGTTCTTGATAAAATGTGAATATCAAAGATGATGATAATATTAATCTAAAATTATTTAAATTGGTTATTTAGTTTTTGATAAAAAATTTAAAATATTTTGGTTTCTATGCATGCTACTTTAAAGAAAGAAAAGTGAAGCTTATAAAATTGCAGTGATGGCTGTTTATTTTTCCGAAACAATAAATTTGAATCATTTGGTGGATTTTTATAATATTCAATAATGATATTCTATCATTAAATAAGCCTTTTACACCGCATCTATTAATAAATTTTTAAAAATAATGATTTTAAATAGTTAATAATGATAACGACATAATTTGAAGATCACAGTTTTTTTTTAATCATGTGATTTCGACCATTTAAAAATGGCCAAGAGGCTCAAATTTCTGTAATTTTTAAAATTAACTGATAAATTTTCATATAATTCAATAGAAAAATAGTTTTTGTTATTATTTTTTAAAATCACCTTATATTCAGCTTAATATAGTATAGTTAGTATGTTATTATAGATTTTCAATAAGATTCCCATAAATTCTCCTCCATACATCGTGATATAAAAAATACAGCAAAAAAAAAGAAAAGAAACGAAAATTATGAGCAAAGAAAAGTGAAAATTATCGGAATAAATAAGATATTTCAAAATATGCTTTTATACTGTAGATAATTTTAAAATTATAAATTTTTCATATATGCACACTAAACATATTTTACATTTTTCTTTTCAATTAAAAATTAATACTGTAATTAAGGTTACTTGCTGGAAGTTGTTTAGGCTTTTTGAATTTGAATAACATGAATCCAAGAAAATTTATATTATGCTTTGAGATTTTATTAATTTACATATTTGTTTTATATTTAAAATATACAGTATATTTAAAATTATTAACTAAAATTCTATCGAAAGCACATTTAAAATATTAAAGAATTGCGCTGTGGCAACTCTATTTATAGAATATATAGTACCAATATTTAAAAATCTGAATAGTATTCAATAACAGAATGACTTGGATGCAACAAATGGTTGCATCAAGTTGGAAAGATCTACTGTTAAAATTAAAAAAAATTTATAGTCACTCGTTAATATCGCATTAGTGCCACGTTTTCAGAATTTCGAGGCTAATGTTGCATAATTATGCATTTAAAAAAGGATTCTTATAGGCTTCCAACTTGACGTCTTGTTACGCATATAGAAGTTAATATTGTACAGTATATTCGTTTTGAAATTTTTTATTGCCTATCGTTAGTACTATCTTACTGGTTAGTGTCATACTTGCATGTCTCTAGTATTTGAACTTTGAGGATCTTTAACGCTAACGTAGATTAAATATGAGCAATAAAAAATTTCAAAATAAAAAATAACTTCTTATAAATCCAAGTAACATAATGTCAAGCTTGATGGCTACAAGAATCCTTGAAACATGTCTTTATGCGGCATTAAGGGATGAGTTTAGAAAATGCTCCGAGAAGTCTCCGCTGGAGAAAGTAAAGAATGACATTACGACCGTGGAGATCGCAAAATAACGTGATTTGTTGAACGACTGGAGGTCCAGAAGTTCAACAAATCACGTTGTCTCATAATGTGATGTCTGTCATTCTTTAGTCTCTAAGGGAAACTTCTCGGAGCATTTTCTAAACTCACCGAAGGTTAAAAATTTCGGCGCTTGTGGCGCCGAAATTTTTAACCTTCGCTCATTAACGATTCTTAAAACGCATAATTACATGGAAACTTTGGAAATCTTGACATAACACGCATTAACGATTGATATACTGTATGTATAATCAAATATACATACTGTATTCATTTATTTATTTTAAGACTAGATCTGCCCAAATTGATGTTCATAACAATTATTTATGTTTATATATTTTTTTGTACAAACTAGCATATCAATTATTATAACTTTGATACATAATCTTAGATAAAGATACTAGTTTTAAATATAGGTTTTAAATTATAAGCAGAATAGATAACATGTAATGTTTTTAAATCTATAAGTTATTTTAATGTTCACTTTTTTTATAAGAGTTAATATACTTAATTATATTTTCAGATATTTTCGCTACGTTTCTTTCATGTTTTTAATTTATTTATATTATGACGTCATTTTGTTTCAATTTTTTTTTACATTATATTAATTCATATACAATTAAGTTTACTTACTTCTTGCCACTTTCCAAATAATTCTGTGTCCATAAATCCGTGAGTAATAAATTTAGTATGTTTGTTGACGTCAAGTGTGGATTCTTCATTGCATAAAGCTTTCTTATTATCGGTGCTTAACAGAATTGGTTCTCTAGAATTAGAACGAGTGTAAAGTTTAAATTTTGTGTTAATGAGTTCTCGCGGCTGAGGCAACAAATCTATAGGACGATATAAGGGATGAAAAAAGTCTCCTCCTTTTTTGAAACATCCCAGATCTTTCATACAAATTTCATCTGTTATAGCGATCAAAAAGAAAATAAATAAATAAATTTAAAACTATCGATATTTATAAATTTGTAGTCTTTTTAATTTAATCCTACCTTTAGCATGAACATTGAAGAAAAGAACAAAATTTATCAATCCTGCTAAAAGAATCGAAAGAATAGAAAATTCCTTCATCTTGATTCTCCAAAGTTAATTTGTGAATAATTTGATAATTCACACAGGCTTTATAACATCTTGAAGTTCCCAATTTTTTTTATTATTTTGTTATCGTAAAGGTGACCTTTTTACATAACGATTTATTATCTAATCGTCAGATGTTAAGACACCTTCAGAATATTTGCAGGTGCTACAATATATTTTAATTATATGAATATTCATTATTTTGTGGTTATGACCATTACAAATACTTATCCTAAAATTAACAATTCAATATTTACCTTTACAATTATAAATTATCGCAAATATTATGGTTATTTTATTTTTCCATAGATAATTTTAAATAATGACGATTTATCTCTTGATTTTTTTTTATTTTGCACATGGAATTTTCTTACCTTATTTATCTTAATTAATGCTGATAATCAGAGAAATAATTTAGAAAAGTTCAATTTTCGTTTTAAACCGTTTTTTCCGAGAACCCTTCTCAAAAACAAATTAGTTTACTTTTTAGGATGTGAGTACTGATTAAGATTTTTGATAAATTAACAGAAATTTTGCATTGCAAGCAGAAAGAATGCTGATAAGACAATCAAAATATATTTTGGTTTAATTAGTATTCAAAATATTGTATTTAATAAAATCAAATTTTCACGTTACAAAACTTATTTATGCATAATTTTATTATAATAATAATTATACGGTATACATTCAAGGAAGAGTTTTAATAAGTTCCACTAAAGATTATTATAAATAATAAAAAGTAAAAAATTTTAAAATTGTGTTCAATATTTTTCGGTATGAAGCAAGCTGGCAACAGTAATTAAACGAAGAATATGGCACAGCATAATCGGAGCATTTTGAAAATGATTTTTACAAATTTTATTCGTTCGTTACGTCCGAAAAATATTGATAGTCAGGCAAAAATTGTCGGAAAAGACCAGTTTGGAAATACATATTACGAAATACCCGCTGGTAAGTAATTTAATTTATTTGCTTCAAGAAAGTGATAATTCAATTTGTTCAAACCAAGATGCAAACAACATTTTGAAATTGTAGGTGTCGCATACAGTCATTACATCATATGTTTTGAATTTTTGTGTGAATTAAAATCATTGATTGTTAAAATAAATGTAAAATTCTTGAACACCTGTTCCATGTCTCTAAATTGGGTGACTGATATTCTGTCTCCTAAAATGGTTTTTGCATAGAAATTATTTGATTATTCATCCTACTTAATTTTAAAAGAAAGTAATCAAGCACAAGTAGTACAATAAATGGAAGAAAAACTGTAATAGGTACCATGCAATATAGAATTGCTCATTAATTCATCCAATTTAGAAAAATAGGGAAGTGTTCAAGAATCTTAACTTTTTTGACAATTTTATAATCACTCTCCTTCTTATGAAAATAATATGACAAAAATTGCATATTAAATATTGATATTATTGCTTTTCCATTTCCATTAAATGAGAAGGTTTAAACTAATCGCTTTTTTTAATTTTCAGCACTTGACATTATTAAAATGATTAATACTTTGAACTTTATGAATATTTGATTTATATTTTATATTATTATACATTGATAATACTACAAAATATATTCTATATAAAAATTTGGAATGAAATTATTTTTTAGAGTAAGAACTAGAATTATGCCATTAATAAGGATGGAATTTAGATATTTTGTGTCCAATTCTCCATATTTGCATTTCATCTTGTTTTTATTAGAATCATTTCATTATAGCCTCTGGTTATTTTGTTTTTACAAAATTTTTCACTTGCACTCAGTTCATTATACACAATGTAAACAGGGATTCTCAATAATATCTTTAAGGCAAGTAGTCTAAGCCAAATGTTGAACACAGTCCTTGTTTTATGGCAATTTATTATATGTCAATCATGAATGATGAGACTCAGTCTAAATCAGTGATTTTCAACCACTGTGCCATGGCACACTAGTATGCTCTCAAACCTTTGACAGTGTGCTGCAAAAAATTAAGAATGAATTGTATGTATATAACTGTATGAATCATCATATATATTAATAGTGAAACATGGGTTGGCTGGATATCATTTTTTCAGTCAAACTACTGTACTGATTCCTATAAATAGGGTATCATTAGAAAAATTTAATCCTCTTCTGTGACAGCCAAAATTTTTTGTCATTATTCATAATTTAAAAATTAGGGAATTAAAATTATATTTTCTCTAAAAAGACAAAATCTGCAGATGGCACTATAACTTAGAGCTGCCATTTAATGATTCTGTTTACGAGTATGTTATGTAATCTGAGTGTAATAAATAAGAATAAATATAATAATGTGCTAATAAAAATTTGTTGTTAAATCTAAATTATTTAAAATATTTAGATGTACGCCCAAATTTTAAAATATTAAAATGTGATTCTCAACAGAAAAAAGGTTGAGAACCACTGGTCTAGATTCTTGTTCCTCTTATAACATCATTTCTAGAAATGAGCACTGATGGTAAATCTAAAATATTTTTGTGTGCCAAAATTAGGAAAATCAGGCAACATGTTGTATATCATTGAGTGTCATATGTATATGTGTATATACTGATGCAGATACAAAACTAATTTTACCAGAGTAAAAAACAAATATTCACATTATAGGTATAGTTTTTATTTATATTATCTGAAGAATATAAATGACTTAAAAATACTAAAAAAATAAAGGACAAAATCAAATAAAAATAAAAAGTTGCACTTATAAAATTTTCCATATGCCAGTAAAAGTTTGATGCATACCAAAATTGGCACATAAATTATTGATTTGCCATCACTGCTCTAAATCATTTTCATTTTGCATGCCTATTAAAAATATTAGAAAGATGATTCTATTATTTTTAATAGGAATGCAAAAGACAATAGTCTAAAGCAATAACAGCATGTGTGTCAATTTTAGCATGCATGCCTGGGCATGCTTCAGAATTTTACTGGCATGTGGAAATATTTTATAATAATGTTTTATTTTATTTGATTTTGTCCTTATTTCAATACTCATTCTACTGAGTATTGAATCTGTTTTCAATCTGCTAAAGAATTGAAAACAGTCATACAGTCAACATGATAAATGTCCAGTGGAACAAAGTTGACAAGTAGGGAAGTCTGTCGTAGGAAAAAGAACTTTAATTGGAAGCCACATGACTTTCTGTAGAGGCTCTCAAGCATATGGAAAAATTCCTATGTAGGACAATTGCATTGATAGAGATCTCTTTTTTTGTAGGTTATATAACATGCAATGTAACAACAAGAATTAGTGAACACTAGAAGGATATACACTTAGGAACCTAAGATCTTAAGAAAATTGAAATAGGCCTGAATATTGATTGCCAGGTCTGGAAAATTGAAACAAATCTGTGGTATATATGTACAGGCCCTTCATATTGCAGATAATTCAAAGAATAATTATTTTATAAATTGTATGAAACCTAGTATTCTTTTCAATATTTGGTGATAGACGTATTATATTCTTAATATGCAAAACATTAGTAAAAAACTTCTATCACTTCAGCTCATAGAATTACTTTTCAAATTTTATTCTAGAATTTAATGTTTTTTTTTAAATAAAATGTATTTATTATTATTATTTAGTTTGTTAATTAAGGTATTTATTTGAAAATATATTATTAATAATTTTATGTGATATAACCTCTAATTACTTTGAATTATCTTTAATTAACTTTGAATATATGTTCATTATAATAATTTTGATTTTGAAAATTTGTAAGATTGTCACAGATTTCTTGTTCTTTTGTTTGTTTTTTGTTTTGTTGACGAATTAATGATTAGACTGAAAATGTTTTTACTTATGTAAATAAATTGTTTTTCCTATTGAATAAATCATTGAATTATTACTTTATAGAAAAATATTTAGAAAAAAATTGAATTGCATTCAAATATTAAATAAAATAAATTTTAATTCATTAATTATATAACTTATTAATTCTGATAGACTTATCTTGCAATACAGAAATGAAAAAGAAAAGAAATGTAAAATATAATGTGATTAATATAAACAGAAAATAGCTTTTATATAATATCTATTTTATCATCTGAGGTATTCTTATGAAAGTTATAAAACCTAGCTATAAAAAAAAAAATTTAGTTTGAATTATATAAGTAATTTCAAAAAATTGCTAATGCTTTAAATTCTAAAAAATTCTTGATAATTATATATTTTATCTTTAATTGCTGTATTAAAAATATTTATTTAATTCTTAAATCTTTATTTAAAAATAAATAGCACTTATATATAGTAAATATTTTTATTTGGTACAAGTACAATTTATTTTTAGAACAGATGATATCTAAATATCTTAATTTTCTATCAATACCATTATATGATTTACAAAAATTTCTTGTACAGTATAAGCAAATTGTTAGATACTGTTTTAATATTTTTATTTTCTAAACTTGTATTTTTGATGTACTATTTAAATAATTATCTTTTTATTTAATTTTACTAATAAAATTATAGTATATATAAATAAAATTTTAAGTTTGCAATCTTTTCATATTTATTTAGATTTACTTTTCACTAGACCCTAGTCGAGGAAAAAGAGTAGCAAAACGTTGGTATAAACCACAAATAAAAGAAGATTGGGAAAAAGAAGTGCCTGTAGAATGGAAAGGTAAATACAGTTAAAAAGTAATTTTTTTACATAGGAAAAAAATGGCCATATATTAGCAAAAATTTTCCATTATTTGCATTTCATATTTTCAAAATCACTATTCTAATATTATTAAATTTGTAGATTTTCAGATTAAAAATACAATAATGCATTCTTATCAACAGATTGATTCAAATATAGGGAAATTGTTAGTCATTGGAAAATAAATTTGAAAAAATATCTCTATTAAACAAATAAGCAATGTTAAAAACAACAGAAATAAGTATTGTTTGTAGATAAATATATTTATTATTAATAATTAATATACACTGGAAGTAATGTTTTTGGCCTTCATCAGACATTATAAAAGACTGAAAGCCTTACTTCAGATAGTTCTTCCTTTAATGAATTCTTTTTCAAGTATGAAGTATCAACAAAGTTGAAAATATGAACATTAGATTCAATAAATAAATGCTAAACTATCATAAATACTGTCTTTTAAATCATATGGGCCATTTGTTTAAATGCAGTTTCTATTGTCCATGGTTTACAGCAAAAACCGCTTCTAGACGGCACTCAGATAAATCACTGTTTTAAAAGCATTGCAAAGACCTTGACTATACTGGTCAATGGCTAAAACTTGGCTGTTACTACAGTTCCTACCTGTCCCTGTTGTTTGAAAATTTTTAGCCAATCAGTATCTCAGGCTCTATTGATGACATCGGTAATATGGTGGAAGTTTGAAGTGAGGAAATGAAGAATGCTTTAAATTACACTTAAAACATTTAATATATTCTTTAAATGATATTTCACTCAATAATAATTCAAATTAAATATGGTGAATTCTACAAACTATGAAAATTTAACGCATGCGCAAGCGGACGTGGTCTAGATTCTAAACCTGGCTAGTGGGCTGGTCTAGAAGTATACTTTAGAAACTGGTTTTCTAGACCTCATCTGAGCCGCGTTTGCTAATACACTTCGTTTATGCAATGCAAATTTTATAAAACCATGGTTCAGACCGTGGCCAAGGTCTAGAACACGTTTAAACAATTCGCCCTATATGTTGCTATACAATGCAGTACTACTGTCAGTTGTTTTTGCTTTCCCATTTTGGAGGATCTGGATCCCAGCCCCATTTCTTTTTCCATTCTTTTCTTCCTTTTTCTTTATATTCAGACTGTTTAATTATCATTACAATTTATGACTTTTATTGTTAAGTGTTTCTTGAATAAACTAAGAAGACAGAAAATCTTGTTCTGATAGAATTTGTGTTTTTGGTGATTATAAAAAATTTATATAAAAAAGGAGCTCACAATATACAATAATCAAGTTCCAAATAATCCTAATGTGCTAACAGGCTTTTTAAAGATTTATTTGTTGTGTTATTAACTTTAAAAAATGTAAGTAGTAATGGATATTTGAATTTATAAAATTTTAATGGACACTTTTGTTTTTGTACAAAAAATGTGACTTTTAATGTTTAATAGAAAATTTTAAGATTGATAGCAAGGAATTAAATTAAAAAATACATGTATAATTAAAATCAATTATGTAATAATTATATATTTTTGTAATATGTTCATTTGATTTCATAATGTTTTTAATTATCCTGTTTATATTTCTGAATCCTTACTCTAAAATGCAATTTTAAAATAATTAAATGTGATGTGGCTCACGGCAATCTTACAGACTCATTAAATGGCCCTTGAATTTAAATGAGTTTGACACGCCTGCTTTAGAAAATAACTAAATATGAAAAAATTTTGAATTGATCTGCTGTTATACTTTCAAGAATGCATTCCCAATATTTAGCTTTGTATCATTTCATTAAATTAAAATTATATTACATACATACATTCATACATACATACATCATACATACATACATACATACATACATACATACATACATACATACATTCATTCATACATACATTCATTCATACATACATACATTCATTCATACATACATACATTCATTCATACATACATTCATACATTCATACATACATACATACATACATACATTCATTCATACATACATTCATTCATACATACATACATTCATACATACATTCATACATACATACATTCATACATTCTTTTAAAATATAAATATTGACATTTTCAGGATGGTTACGGGGAAGAAGAATTGATCCTCCAACTAAAGAGGTAAATTTTAATTTTTATAAATTGTGCATTTGATTAATTCTTATTATATTTAACATGAAGTTCATAAATTTTAGGAATTAGATAAAAATTATCAATTAATGATGAATACAAAAAAACAAGCTGAAGAATTAGAAAAAGAAATATCAAAGGTAACTAATAGTCTTTATACATAGCATTAAAAAATTTGTCATCTTTTCATAAAATGTATTTTTATGCTATTACTTTAGATTATATAAAAATTTCTTACAAATACTTATTTCTTAATAAACTAATTGCCATCTTATATGATTTTAAAATTAAGCTGAAATATATTGATATTTTAAATGTAATTGTTGTTTTAATATAAGTGTCTTACAACATTTATAAAACTTATATTACTGACAATATTTACATAATATTGTCATTTTCAGGATGGTTACGGGGTTTATATAACACAACATACAGTATATGCTGAAATTAAATTGTTTAATTTAGTTAAAATTAAGTTGAAAAATTTACATAAATTAATTCCATAAATAATTTTATCGTATATTGTTGCATAATTAAAAACATTGCATGCTGTATAGACCAGTGGTTTTCAACCTTTTCACACTCGCAGACCGGCAAAAATAAAGGAATTATATTGCAGACTGGCGAACTATTCAGGCTGAAATAAAAACTTAAACTTAGGCCCTAAATAATATTTTTATTAACTAATTGAATAGAAATTCAAATTTATATGACATTATTTAGTGCTGCATCTGCTGTTGCTTCTCTGTTAGCAAATTATTTATTCGTGGTTGCAGTTTTGTTTCTGAGAGACAAAGTGCAGCATTTATATCCATTCGATTTCTCTGTTTTGTTTTCATTGTTGACATGGCAGAAAAAGTCTTCTCGCACAAATAAGAAGTTGAAAAACTAATTAATAATTTGATCGCTTTATCACTCGGTGTTGGATATTCTTTTTTTAAGCGATAACCAAAATTGAGGTAGGCCGGATTAGTCGCATGAAAATGCTTCAGCTTTCCGGCAGCCATTTTTAGAGTGCACTACAGGCTGCTCAACATCCTTTGTGATGTCAAACCAGAAAATTGAAGGATGACATTCAATGGTTAGATCTGGATCCATCCTGAAAAAAGGAGATGTGGACCCTGTGGCCCACCCAAAAAAAAGCTGGTTACGTCACTGATTAGAACATTCCGCTGCTAAATAACTAGTAGGATGGGAAGTGGCATAAAACCTATAAAGATGTTCTAGCTTTACATACTTTCGATTTAGTTTTTCTTGTGTGGGTTTACGCCGATTTCCCCTCAGTGAGTACTAAGCGGCAGGACATTTTTATGCTCATCAGGAACCGCTTACAATCCTGGTAGGATCACCATCAGGTAAATAATGGAGTTCAATGAACAAGACTCGGCCCTCTCATGAAAAAACTGGAGGTGTGGAACCGAATACTTCAGGATGGATAGGTTAATTTTATTAAGCCGCCATATCTCACAAGGGATATTCTGCATCTGGCGGCAGCCATTTTTAGAGTGCACTACAGGCTGCTCAACATCCTTTGTGATGTCAAACCAGATAATTGAATGATGACATTCAATGGTTAGATCTGGATCCATCCTGAAAAAAAGGAGATGTGGACACAGATTTGAGCTCGGAATCTGCAAGGTGATAAGCGAATGCTATACCATGTGGCCATCCAGCCAAGTTCTTCAGAGTGGAAGCACAGCACACTTCCACAGCGCCCATTTGGCTGATGCTTTCGATCTATTGGATAGGCAATGGAACTGCAAGGAAATGGAATACCTTGCAGCTTTACATTCAACGGTACTAATCTGGCGGGACATTCCAGTGCCACCGTTGTCGGGTAAAAAATAAGATTTAACGATGGGCCTGGATTCTTGAAAAACTTTTGGGGATATGGGACATGGAAATTGAACCCAGAAGATCCAGGGTGGAAACGCACTATCGGCCTAATAGCCACGCTTTTACCGTGGCTATTACACTTCAACGGTACTAATCTGGCGGGACATTCCAGTGCCACCGTTGTCGGGTAAAAAATAAGGTTTAACGATGGGCCTGGACTCTTGAAAAACTTTTGGGGATATGGGACACGGAAATTGAACCCAGAAGATCCAGGGTGGAAACGCACTATCGGCCAAATAGCCACGCTTTTACCGTGGCTATTAGGCCTACAGTGACATATATTTATAAAAAGCTTGCCTATTTGTTAGTAAAAATTGGTAAAAGTTTTATATTATTGTGCTTTATAAATTGACTATAAATATCTAATCTCTATACTTAAATGGCTAATTAAGAAGTTGGGTTAGAAGAAATTTTTAATTTATTAAAATAAAAATTAGTACAATATATTTATTAAATTTAATAATGCAAAATAAATTCAAATACAGTTGAAAAAATCAATAATTAAAAGTACAGTATATTAAAATATATAGAGTGCGTTGCAATCATTATGGATTCATTCTATTTGCG
Source organism: Olivierus martensii (assembly GCA_000484575.1). Taxonomy (NCBI): domain Eukaryota; kingdom Metazoa; phylum Arthropoda; class Arachnida; order Scorpiones; family Buthidae; genus Olivierus; species Olivierus martensii. Next base: position 5,887 of record AYEL01059834.1, on the reverse strand, counting down.
ATGAGGCGGGTGAAATTCGAAATTTTGAATGTGAGTTGATAAAAAAAAAGATCTTAATATAAATTTTTCTATTAATCAGCAAATTGCTATCAAATAAATTGTTTTGCCATCAATAATTTTCTGAATTAGGTAATTTTTTTCTCGGAACTAAAAATTTTGTTAGAGAATGAATTTTTATTTTACAGTTGTTAAATTTTTCAAAATCATGTAAACTAGGAAAAACTCCTAAAAATAGTATAAATAACATTTAATATAATATGATAAATTAATATAATACAGTGTACTTCAAAAATATCGATTAATTATTTGGATTTTAAAAAAATTTAGCAAATATAGTACAAGTGTACTTCAAAAATATCGATTAATTATTTGGATTTTAAAAAAATTTAGCAAATATAGCACAATATGTATAAATTTGAATTATAGAATTTTTGAAATAGCTCTTTTAAAAACATCTCAAAATAAAATTTAACATTTCATTTTTAGACAATATTCCTAAAACCTATAACATGATTTTACTAAACATATCATTTTTACTAAACATATCATTCAGTAAGTTTTTTAAGCATAACATTTTCCAAATAGGCTATTAACTTAAATGATAATTGTGCATAATTTCTCGTGCAAATTAAATATTTTCTTTCAATTTACTTGTTTTGTACAAATAATACTAGATAAATAATGGTATAAGTTACTTATAATGATCCACAAGATTATTTTCTGTAAATTATATTTATTCTTACATTATATAAAAGAATAAAATTACAGATGATTTGCTAATGAACAATGCACTCATCCACATCCAATATGATAAATTTATTTACACTTTTAGATAAATTTATCATAATAGAGTAGTGTGTTTCGATCTGGTATATTGCTGCTTTTGCAAGCACAAATATTTTGCATCAGTCACTAACAGATCATCTGTAATGTTACCAAATTAAGTGATCAACTTAACTAATGAATTTTTATATTTCAGAATCTCTATTCTATTTAAAATCCTAGACAATCTTATGCATTGATGTCTTGAAGTTAGTATTAAAAATTTACTGGTAATTATTTAATATCAATTCTATAAAGATGCATTAGTATGAAATACTTAAATGACTTAATTGCTAACATTATTAGAATATAAAATTATTTGATTATGAAAGTATAAATTTATAAATCTATGGAATTATTTTAAGAAAACACTGAAAGAAGTTTATTAGTGACTGAATAAAAACAAGAGCATTTTAAATATAGGTATAAATCAAAGTAAGTTGATTTTTTTAAAAATAAATAAATGAATATACAATATTTATATTATGATTTATTATTTATTTGCTAATAATTTTAAATAATAATATAAATGAAAAATATATGGATCTTATAAATTTTATTATATAACTTAAAACTATAAATAAAACAGTGATTATTTTTTATCTGAGAATTAAAAATAGCATTAATTATTACACAAATTTTATAAGCAGAAATTGTATATCCTTTGTTTTAAACTTGAATAAAATATATATAAAGACATTGAAAGACTAATTATATGGTGAATAGGGAAAATTCCATGTTGGACTGGTTTGCTTGAGGATCAGTTTTGAAAAACATTTTAACCATATTTTCAAATTTAGTAAATATTCCTCTAAAAGCAAAAATAAAATGACAAATCATTTTATTTTTTTAGAAAAATATTTACTGAATTTACAAAACAAAGTCCAAACTAACTTATTAGACCTTAAAAGAAAATTATAGATGCAGAAACACTTTTAGGGTGGACTGCCCCTTTTCAGCTGCACAGAGGAAATGAATATAATTAATTCTAGGGATAAAGATTCTATACCCAGTGTTGCATGTTCTTGATTAATCATTACAACATAAACCTACAACAGATCTGTATTATATTTTCTGAACAGAGTATATAATGAATCAGAACTGAATCTGATCCTATAAATCATAAATTTGTAATAAATTAATAAAAAAGTGATTTATAGTGATTAATCCTACAGTATTTAAGTGTCACAAACATAAACATTTGTATTTGTTATTGCCCTCTCTGTGTTTCTTTTGCACACATTTTGTTATCTCGTGTACAACTTATTCTATTCTTACTGTTATCCCAACACTCAGAGTTTACATCACAATTTATACCTATTTATACAGATGTTATGTTTTTTGTTAATGTTCACTTTCTCTGTGCAGCTGAAGAGGGGTAGTCTAGCTTGAAAGCACTCCTACTTCTATAATTTTCTTTTAAGGTTCTATAAGCTAGTTTGGGCTTTGTTAATTTAGGACCTAGTTTTTAATTTAATTACTAAATTTACAATTGTAAAACATCTCTGAATGCAAAATATATAATAGTTTATAGACTCTTAAAAATTCTTATATTTTTTTTAAATTTATGATAAATATGAGTTAGTGCAAGTTAAATTAATCTTATAATTTATAATATAAGTTGAGTATCCCAAATTTGAAATATTTCAAAATCTGTAATCTTACTTTTGCAGCAGGGAAATTGCATCCTTTTGGATAGGACTAGAACAGTTTGCCAATGTCTTTCAAGCAGAAATCTATGCTGTTTCTTTATATGTTAAAATAAATCTCAATAGAGATATGTTAATAAGCATTTCTAAAGCAGGTTCCCAGGAAATGATTAGTAACTCAGCATATTTTTCACTAGAGGTCCATTCCTGGACTAAAGCAAGCAAAGACATTTAGATCCTTTCTTACAAGAGAACTAAAGAATTGTTTGCATTGCATAAAGTCAATAAGGATTGTTACTGTGCACTGTCATCTTAGGAAACATCTCCACCTAATTGGAATTGTTGATAGTCCCAAATGTAGATGTTGAGGTGATGAAACTTCTCTTCACATATTGTGCGAATATGTAACTTTATCAGTAGTAGGATGTGATCTTCTGGAGTTTCATTTTTTTGCACCAGAATATATTTTTATGATTCCATTAGAAAGATACTGCCTTTTGTATACAAGACAGGACTTTCTAAGAGATGATCATATTAAGAATGCACAATAGATCACTGGATGGTTACAGTGCTAGGACTTTGTAAAACCTTCCTTTACTACTATTATACTACTATAATTGAAACTACAATAACTATAGCTACAATAACTACTGTAGCTTGAGCTTTCCCAAGTTTTTCCTTAATATCAGCTGAAGGGCTGGGCAATTAAAAGGGTAGAAGAATAAAAAGTACTGTAGCTTGAGCTTTCCCAAGTTTTTCCTTAATATCAGCTGAAGGGCTGGGCAATTGAAAGGGTAGAAGAATAAAAATACTTAGAACAAGTAATCACAACACAAGGAGACTAGATGAGAGAAATTCAACATAGGATGCAATTGGGATGGTGTGCCTGTGGCCAATATAGTAATTTCCTAAGGAGAGAAATTCAACATAGGATGCAATTGGGATGGTGTGCCTGTGGCCAATATAGTAATTTCCCCCCCCCTAAGAGAGAATAGGTTACCAATATGCCTCTAAAGGAAACTCTTTAACATGTGCATACTACCAGTAATGACATATCTGTGAAACATGGACCTTATAAAGAAACTGGAACAGAAACTATCAATAACCCAAAAAAGCATGGAAAGATACATGTTAGGATTCACCAGGAGGATCTGTAAGACCAACATATGGATAAGAGAATAAACCAAAATAGAAGACATACTGGTAACAGTTAGAAGCAATAAGTGGCATTAGGCAGGCCATGTAGCAAGATACACCGATAACCGATGGACAAAGAGAATATCAGAATGCAACTAAGGCAAGGGAAAAGATATGCTGGCAGGCAATACAAAGGATCAAGAGATGATATAAGAAAAGTAATTGGTTCCCAGTGGTACAGATTGCACAAGAAAAGTACATCTGGAAACAAAAGGAGGCAGTATATATATCCAACAATGGATGAGTAAGAAATGATGATGATGATGATCAGCTCAAGTTTAATCAACTTTAATCAATATTTTCACTAAAGAAATATTAAAAAAAAAAAAATAGATTAAAAATATTTTTTTTTTTTAATATTAAATACTTTAAGTGCTGCCAGAATCAATTTCTCAGTTCATTATTATGAACTGCAGTTTTCAGATGTTTATGGACATCATTTGATGCTTTGCAAAAATAATCTGATTACATTGTGAGAAAAGTTTTTGGTGTTTTTTCTGAAAAATCAAGAGGAATTGTATAATACATACTGTTGCAAAAAATGATATGCCCCTAAACAATAGAGCGAGAACTACAAAACTCTGTATATAGATGCCTTTCCATTAGATATACAAATGATTAAAATTTCATCACCAATAAATGCATAGGGATATTTGAGAACATGAGAAGGACGAATATGGGGCCAATATAAGCAGCACTGGTTGTAAGTATAGGTATAGCTGATCAGTTTTGCTATTTCATTACCTGTTGTAGGTTTAACATAAGACTACAACAGTATGTATCATATTTTCTGAGAGTATGTATAACGAATCAGAACTGAATCTGATCCTATAAATCACAAATTTGTAATAAATTAATAAAAAAGTGATTTATAGTGATGATATTATGATCACTATAAATCACTTTTTATAGTGATCTTATTATAATCACTATAAAAAGAAAAATCACATAATATAATCACAAAAATGAAAAAACTGTAATATATAAATTATTTAAGATTATATTACAATTATAAACTGTAGTTTTTTACTTGGAATACACTCAATCCTATATGATAAACAAATCAATATTTGTGAAATTACATTTAATTGAAATTTTCTAAGGATTTCATGAATTTCACAGTGTTGTAATTTCACTCTTCATTTAGAAAAAAAAAATCAAATTTTCTACGTAACAATGAAAAATTTACTTTATATAGTACAAAGATATCACCATTGCAACACTAGATAGAAGAAACCTGAAAATTATAATGGAAACTTCAGCAACACAGTTTTTAAATTATGGCTGGTAAAATTAAGCATGGACATGGTTAATTATAAAATTGCCACAACTGAAGAATTATATCTGTGGTCAGATTGTGTAGTTGAGCATGCGCACATGAGATATGGCTGCTCCATTTAAAGTGTTATTCATGTAAGTTGAGTAATCATCAATATAAAGAAGTGGTAAATATTTGAATGTATACAAAGAATGAAGTTTTTAATAATTATATAATTATAATTGTTGATTGAAAAATGGTCAGTATTTCAAGTATACAATATTTTAAATTACCGGTATATAAATTAAAACTTTAATAATAATAATAATAATAACTGCGGCGTATATTCTTCTAAACCATGCGTCATATTATTAACTATGGAAAAACGATCTAATAATAATAATAATAGTGTATTTATATAATTAAAAAAAAGCAGTTTTCATTTTCAATGATACATTTGGAAAAATTTATTTTAAATTAGATATACGAAAACTTTATAATTGATAAAATGAATACAAGTTTGAAAAGAAAAGTCAGAAAAAAGCCAGTTGTAATTCATCGGCCAAAGAAAGTAGTGAATATTCATGATAAGAGTATTCATAGATCAATGCTTTCACATTCATATAATGGTAAGAATTAATTTTATTATAATAAAATTAGTAATAAAGATGCTAAATTATAATAATAATTATATATTATTATATAATTATTATTATATATTATTATATAATCAATATAATTATAGTGATTGTATTTTTGTTTGCATGTTAAGAAACTGATGATTTTTGTTTTATTAAGTGGGAAAAAATTCTGTTAAAATTAGAAGTATTAAAATTGGATTTATGTAGATGATTGAAGTCAACCTGACATTTTTTATTCTGTGATTATAAAATAATGCTTTTCTCAACATATATGAATTTTAAATATCTTTCTCCAATAAATTTTATAAAAAAATTATTAG
>AYEL01059796.1:0-14585 GCA_000484575.1 Olivierus martensii | reverse complement strand
AAATAAAATAAATAATATATTGAATATTTAATACTATTTTGTAAATCATAAAAATATAATAAATAATAATAATAAATTTTAAAGTTATTTATCTTAATTTTGTCAAAATATGATTACGATGACAAAGATACTTCTTGACTTACAAATTTAATTTTATGTAAAAAATACTGATAGCAAAATCATCATTAATACAATATAGTATTATAATTTTATATGATAGTGTTGAGAAAATTATGATTTTTATAACACTTAAATATAGTTATTACTAACTATAATTACTTCTTATTTATCAATAGCAATGTTTTATATTATAATAATCAGGAGTTTTTGCAACAGTAAATGCTGGAATGATATATTGTATATGTTTCTAAAATGTGGTTATGATGATATGTGGTCAGTCTGTTGTATGCAGTCTAGTGTTAAGAGGTACAGGCATCTAATTTTATAAACAGTGGATTCCGCTTAATTGGGACACATCGAGACTAAGCCATTTTGGCCCAATTAAGCGGTTGCCCCAATTAAACGAAGTAATAATAAATTCTAAAATAAAATATGTAATTCTTATATAAATAAATGATAGGTAAAAAATAATAATTAGGTACCTATTTTAATAAATATTGATAATTAAAATAGGTACCCAATTATTAGCTTTTTACCAATCTCCTCTGATTTCTTCTCTAACACTGGGCCGCTGATATTCACGCCTCGCCCGCTAACTATAGAAAACAATTGATCTAATGCTTCTTCATCTTCTAGATTCTTTCCGCCACGCTTTCTTTTGGATCTTCCCGAAATTTCTTTCTGTAATGCCCACTCCTCACGCAGTTAATTTTCTTGTTGTAGGAGACGCACTATGGTAGATTCTGATTTATTTCAGCGAGTTTACAATAGCTTATATTAAATGGTTGACTTTTGATTTTATCCAACAAAGCAAAAGTGTAAAATCTAAAGAATGTAAAATCATTTCTTGGCATCTTGGCAAAGATTTAAAAATTTTAAATGAAATCAACACTATAAATGAATATCGCTAGGTATGGTAACAGTAGACTCTTAAGCAGATGCATATTTGCCAGATTCATGACGATAGATAATTGATTCTCATCACGCTAGTATTGCCGAAAACATTAGTGCAATAGATAACTGACTCTCATCACACTAGTGTTGCTGAATACAGTATTGCTGCCATCATGCTAGTGTTGTCGAATACAGTATTATTATGTATTATTTATCAGCGATGATATTTACTTATAATTTTACTAAAGAATAGATGTTTATATTAGTGCAGCGACAGTGTGTTGACGATGTGTATGTAACAGGACACGAAAAAATGACTCTCCATTGTGTTAGTTTGTATTGTCTTGTAGAAAAGTTTAACCTGAAAAATTACCAGTACAATAAAATGTTGTTATAGTTTTTATATAAGGAGTTTTTTAAGAAAGCACACAACAAGTATTAGTGTATGTAGTGTTGCCATACTTTCGGAAAATCCCTAAAATATATCAAAAATTTAAAATTCTTTTTCTGCTACTGTTCCAATTAGGTAAAAGTGGTCCCAATTAAGCATTTAAATTATGTATTAGTTTATTAATTTGGTTTCTCCCAATTAAGCGTTTAAATTATGTATTAGTTTATTAGTTTGGTTTCCGATAAATTATGTATTAGTTTATTAGTTTGGTTTCTGTTCTTTGAGATTTGGCCCAATTACACGTTTGTCCCAATTAACCGGTATCCCAATTAAGCGGAATCCACTGTATATATAAAAATACTGATAATCCTAAAATCATTATTATATGAGCATTTGGAAATACAGGTATTCCCTAATTTACATAAATTTGATTTCATGTAAAAATTTTTATAATATTCAAATTTAAATTATTAAAAAACATAAAAAAAACAAACATTCATTATAATATGATATATATAATGTAGTAGTGCAATTTTATAGAACAGCATTGAAATAATGGTCACAATACTACTGTAACAAGACTTTGATAATTTTATTATTAATAGTGAATTATTGTTTAATATCATTATCATCAATATTATTATAAATAATAATTTTATCATATCAGAATATATATTGTAGTGTAGTTTAATACAATCTATTGTTATAACAGTTTTCATCCTGAAGTACTTGTCAGGATATTTGGAGCATGGAAAAATTGAATAATGGTAGAAAAAGGAATATGTCAATAGTATAAGAAGAGAGACAAGTCAAAAATTGAGAAATTAATTAAATGTTATGGTGAAGGACAATGTGGCACTGTGGGTTTTCTTCATTATTTGACTTTGAGGAAAGCTTATGTTTCCCTCACTTTCTATTCTGGCAAATAGTGGGCAGTCCACTATACAGCAGGGGTGGACAAAAGGTGGCCCGTGGACCAGATCCAGCCTGTGAAGGCATCTTATATGGCCCGCCGCATAAACTAGAACACAATACAGTTTCAAGGCCCAGATTTGTAAAATTCGACTCAAAAAGAAAAAATAAAATAATGGATACTTTGCAGTGTAAAATAATGGATACTGTCACTAGTGTACACGACACAACCAAATTACTCCAAATTTTGATGATATAATTAACCAGGAACATAGTAAATTTCATCATTTACATTAAATTGTAAATTTATTTTCACAAAATTAATTATGTAGGTACTTAATATTCTGAAACATTCTCATGTAATAAGTTGTTAGCAATCAATCAGTTTGATAAAAATACTTATGTTTTTAAAGAAAATTATCTGAATTTATTAATTTGTAGAACAAATTATTTTCTAATGTTTCTAATGAAAAAAATAGTTTCTACAGATGCTTTTGAACTCCTTGCATACAAACAAAAACTAAGAAAATAACATAAGAAAAGTATATTTTAAAAATAATATTGATACACAAATATATTCTTTGTGTAAGTATTACAAAAGTGGATATGCATGATAATGAGATTGACAAGAACGTGTGCAGATAAATTGGCAAAACCATTATTCTTGTCCCATATGATGATGAGAAGAATGTGTTTGTGCAAGAATCAATCTTGCTTGAACATCAGTAGTCATTTTATGTCAAAGTAGTTTTTATTAATTATTAATAGATTAGCTAATGTTATCATCAATTTCATTACATAATTACAGTGCCATAAGGTTAAATTCGCCCTAAGGTACTTTTCAATTTTTATATGGCCCACTTCATTCTGAAGATTGTTTATCTGGCCCTCAGCAGAAAATAATTGCCCATCCCTGCTATACAGTGTGTGTGGCAACTGCCATTACAGCAGATCTCTCTCCACAGATTTTTTAATCCCATTAGTGGCCATTTATTTACAGTTACAATATATAAAAAAATCATACACAGCACATGTAGCAGCAAAAAAATATTATTTTCTGCTACATGTGCTGTGTTATGATTTAAAAAAATAGAATTGATGCTTATTACTATTAATGTATGTAAAAACTATTAAAAAAAATTATTAAATTAACTATCTTCAACTATATAAATATTAACAGACAAGATACAAAAAAGAATACAGTTCAAACAAAATCTGACTTGCAAACATTTATAAAAATCATTATATGAGTTCTAGAATAAATTTTCAAAAAAGATTTGATTTCAAAAAATAAGTTTCCATTCATAATGGCAAATGTCAAGGAAATATAACTTCACTTTAAAAACAACACTTCCTAAGATCACTACAGGAATTAATGACCAATTTTTGAAAATTTTGTTCTAGAAGTCAACGATTTTTATAAACAATTTGTAAGTCATATTTGTAACATTCAATTTTGTATCTTTTTTGATAATATTTGTGTAATTGAAAATGTTGTTACAATTCTTTAAAATAGATTTTTTTGTTGCTACATGTACTGTGAATGATCTATTTACTATTCAATAAAGTAGTGGAACTTTAATTTAAAAGTTATAAATTTAAAATAACAGCAACTATATTAATCATGAACATTTTGTAATATTAATGTACAATTTATAGAAATGGTTGCACCAAGAAGTACACTTGCAAAGTTGCGGATTTCATTGAAGAGCAATAATACTAAATTACAAATTAAGCCTAACGGTTCTGACAACTCTGCAATCCAGAGTTCGGCCTGAGCTCAGGTCTTAAACCAATTCTAACTTAAATATAATAACTTCAAAAACAATCTAACAACCATTAACGTTAACTGGCAAAAACAAAACCGGAAACGGCACTTACAACTAAAAGTACAATTAAGTGTTACATTGAAAACAACAAATATGTTAGAAACTTATGCTAATAAATTGAAGAAATTCTCAAAACAAGTTAAATAATAAAAAATATAAATTTATTAGACTCAAAAACACTTACAAAATGTGTTTTAAATGCTTTATTAACTATAATAAAGCAACAATCAATTAATCAACAAAACTTGTTTAATCCAAATCAAATATCAACAATCAATTATTCACCAAAAAAAGAAATCTTAAATATTACTTAACTCTACTATCTCCACCACTAATACAAACTTCAAGCAATCGTCGATCCTTACAAGAAACTCAAATGTCATTTTAACGAAGTTTACGGCAATACGACACCTCGCTGTGTTGCTGTTTTTGTAGACTTATATATCCGAGTGACATCAAATGCATTTAGCCAACCTTACTTGATATAACACCTCTCTGAGTCGTCGATTTCATCGGCTTTTATATCTGAGTGACGTACAGTCCCGTGTAGCTTCATTTACATAAATATACGTAGCATACAGAGTTATTCATTCATGTCATCCTCTTTACAATTCATTTATATACCGAACAAAACATTGATACGGATCATTCTTACATTCTCATATTGGACCAGTGGTAAAATTAGTTAGATAATATGACATCGTTACCCGAGACAGCTCTTCCAGACGGTGGTTCCCGATTCCGTATCACGCGATTGCTAACTATGACGGAGAAGGTGGAAGTAAGTTTAATTTTAAAAACTAAAATATAATACGTTAGATAATAAGAAAATAATGATAAATAATAGTGCATAATAAAATAAAATAGGATAGGTCAGAGTTAACTTCCTCACACACTAGTGAACAAAAGTTGAGAATCACTTTCCTACTATATTCAGTTATATTATTATACATCTCCTGCCTTATATGCAGGATACATACATACAGTATAGTATATGTTTTAATTTTATCATCATAATTTTACAGTAGGTCCACTACTTATTTGGTCTTGAGTTCTGTGATTTCATAGATACACAAGTCTTTATTTGTATTGATTTTCCATAAAACAGGAATAAAAAATGTATTAAGCAATTTAATATTTTAACAAAATTATCATTTATGGCCTTAAATTTTTAACTATGCTTAAAGTATGCTCATAAATTTTATTTAGACATTCCATTTATCAATGCATAATTTGTATAGTTAAATTTAAACACTTGGACTTATATGATTTTCAATTTATACAGATATTATTGGGATAAATTCATTGTATAAAACTTACTGTATAGCTTTTATTATATTCTGTCTCGTAGACTGGCTATATATACGTATGTATGTGTAATATATAATGCTATATTAATATAAATGAACATAGTTTTTCAGCTTAGTTGATTGGGTACTAGGCTGAAAATAAGTTTTAAAATATTTGTAACATTATTATCTGTGTATTTAATTATTAATAAATCTTATTTCCTGCTTCAAAGCTATTTTAAAATATATTTATAAAGATTAAACTAATGAAAATGAGTAATGCAAATGACAAAACACTATACAGGGTGTCTCACAAATAACCGAACATAGAAAAGTTAAAGTCCGAAAGATCGCTATTTGCGCAAGTCCATTACGTAGTACGGACGAATTGATGCTCTACTATAGGGAGGGAAACAAGTGATGCGATCTATGTAAGTGCGGATAAACACGCAAGTCCATTACGTAGTACGGACGAATCGATGCTCTACTATAGGGAGGGAAACAAGTGACGCGTTCTATGTAAGTGCGGATAAGCGCATGGAACATCGCTAGAATGGATTTCGATTATTTGAAGGAAAATCACATCTATTACGATTTTCATTGAATAATACTGTAATAATGTGAATGTGTAAGACGAAAATATCTTACAGGATAAAAAAGTAAAAATTAGTAATCTAAACATGAACAATTACAGTTAATGCAGTGCGCACCTACAAAAGGGCCCCCACCATCTTTGATATACTCCGCAATGACAAGGGTAAAAGGTCAAATGATCATAAATCAGGGGTGTACAGTATTCCTTTACAGAACCTCGACAATAACAGAATGGAAGTTTACAATGGAGCTACTGCCCATTGAGCAGTTCATTGCCCATTCACAGAAATGGCAACGGCTTTCGTAATCTATGTCTAGTAGATATTGCACCGTATGCCTCTTGTATGGTTGGAAGTGATTTCTACGTAATATCCGGTGAACTGAAGCACGTGAAATTCCACTATTCTGCTCTAACTGTCGAATGCTTGTTTCCGGCTTACTCTCTACAGCAGCCAAAACTGCAATTACATTTTCTTCATTTAGAACTGAAACAGGTGGTCCTGATGATTTCAGATTACAAACACTCCCTGTATTTTGAAAACGCTGAAATATTTCACTAATTGTTGAAATTGCTGGATGCGGACGAGTATCATATTTCAATGCAAATAGATTTGAAACCTGTCGATAACTGCATCCATTCAAAATCCATTTAATTATATCAGTTTTTTCAGTTGTAGTGTACCTAGCCATTGCTTACAATTCATTACATCCGCATGAACACCTTTGTAACATTCTTGCCTCCTCGTAGTAGATCATCGTTTCGGTCTTGCTATGTAATGGACTTGCGCAAATATCGATTTGTATTATTTCACAATTAATTCATAATACAGTCTGGAGGAAGAGCACTCTTAGCAGTGACGTTAACAAAATTCTTTTATTAAACAGTACATAAAAACGTTTTCGATGCCTAAAGTATCATCTGCAGTAACAAAACCATATAGCACATACACAATGCTTAAGAATACAAGTAGTTCTAAAATGGAACATAAAATAGAACTGAGTTCGAAAATCCTTTAACATTCAAATATTATTACAGAATTAAAATATTAAAAACACAAAAAACGAAAAATATTTCGTGGACATTGAAAATCGGTTAAAGTTACTCTTATATGGGGAGGAATAATAATAAAGATTAAACTTCTTTCGTAACGGCGTATCTCCAAGCATCGCTGAGCCCATCGGCCTGTCTAACGTTAATTACATTATCGGTTTCATTACTTCGGATTATTTGCAATTTTTCAGCTAAATATAGGTCCTTACGGTCAAGTACATTTCTTACAACCGTAGCGTCGCTCCATAGAATATTAGTGTTTTTCTCATAAGCCCTTTGGACTAGGGCCGTATTAAGTTCTCCCCTGCGTATACTGTCTTTATGCTCTGCGATCCTATCCTTGAAGTTGCGGGCGGTAGCTCCAATGTAAACTTCCATTCTGTTATCGTCCAGGTTCTGTAAAGGAATACTGTACACCCCTGATTTATGATCATTTGACCTTTTACCCTTGTCATTGCGGAGTATATCAAAGATGGTGGGGGCCCTTTTGTAGGTGTGCGCTGCATTAACTGACCTTAAGGAGTTGTTAACGGCTCTACTTGTGTGAAGTCAATAGGGTACAGGGAATGTACGTGCATGTTGGTTAGAAGCGAGTTGATTAAGAGCATTATCTTGGCTAGAAGGAGGAGCCTCCCTTTCAAACTTTCTCTTTACATTTAGATAAATGCTCTGCATAAACTTAATCGAATAGCCGTGTCTCCTGCCTATGTCAAAAATCCTGTTACGTTCAGTTCTATGAAACATTTTGGCTGGAGCTGTACATACCCAAAGAGCCGCATGTGGCTCGTGAGCCACAGTTTGCCGATCCCTGTTCTAGAGGAAAAATCTGAATAATAATTTGGATTATGGTGCTACAATTTGTTGAGTTAATACATTCTGTTGCAAAAAATACAACACATCCCTAAAAAATTAGAGCAAGAACTGCAAAATTCCATGCACAAATGCTTTTCAGCTAGAGATACAAATGATTAAAATTTCATCACCAATACACAGAGATTTTGAGAGCATATGAGAACAAAACTGTGTCAATAAAGAAGTGGTGTTTGCAAGAATAAATATATCTAATTGATTTTGAGGTTTCATTACATTAAGTAGTCTATCAAGATGTCTCTATAATGTATCCATCAACAGTATAAGCAACTAAGAGAATTTGAGAAATGCCATTTCATATGTCTACAACAAACCTGGATCAATTTTTTTGCAACAGTATATTTTCATAATGAGTTAAGATGGCATCAATATTACAGAGGATTTTGTAATCTCATCCAAAAATTTCAAAACAAAAATTGCACTAAGCTAAAAAAAAAAAATGTCAAATTTTTAAAATATTTCCACTATTTTTTTTAAATTATATTATTTATTAATATTTAAAACAATACAAAATATTAATAAAAGTAATAAACAATAATTTTACCAAGAGCTTCAGATTTCCGATAACAATTCCCTGCATCTATGTAGCAAGTTGCAGCTTCATGGCGACTTCCACTTTTTAAATGTAAAACAGCACCTTCACAAAATGCATTTCCTGCAGCTATATAAAAAAATTTTAATAAGATTTTTTTTAAATGTAAATTAAAAATTTTTATTTTTATTCTTAAAAAAATCAAAAAGGATTTATTTCATATAATGTAACAGAAATGAATGTTGTACTATTTTTCATAAATTTGTAATTAATTACAGGTAGGCCTCAATTAGTGCTAATAATTGGTTCCACGAATTTCTCGCATTATTCGAATTCGCACTAATCGAAGTATTAACTATATGTAAAATATGGTAATTGGTTCTTGCTTTGTGAGATTCCGGCCATTAGCTAACCTCACGATGAATAACCACAATACTAACCTTGCTTTGTGAGATTCCAGCCATTAGCTAACCTCACGATGAATAACCACAATACTAACTTAACACTAACTGTTTAAGAAATATTTATTTTCATATTTTACATTGTTGTTCATCATCTAAATCAGTGTTTCCCAAACTTTTGACATATGTGTACCCCTTCTATAATTTTCGTAACGCTGACTAGGCGCCCCTCGTCAAAAAAAAAAATGTATTTTAATAACAATCAAAATATGCAAAACCAAAATAGCGAATCGAAAGTGGAAGTTGAGCGCCACTTTTATGTCGCTCAATCACATCCATTTTTTGCTGTAGCGTAATCACTACTTTTTTTGTTTCCTGTTTTATCGTCAAAAGTGTTCTTCCTTTTATCCATTTCAATATTTTTTTAAAGAGAAAATTCTGTACTATACTGTATGTATACGATAGCAAAGCTAAAAATAATACAGTAATGTTAAACAGTTAACGGCAAAAAGCCCATCTTTCTGATGTTTCACCCCTTCAAAGCCAAGTGACTGTTCTTGGACTGCTCCTCGTCCGGTTTTACTAACCAAAAATTAACGGTAATTTGTTAATTGATATCATAAAAGGAGGCGGAGCTTTGTTAGTAAGACTGGTCTATGCTTACAACTCGCATTAATCGAATATTTCCTTCGCACTAATTGAAAAACGGTATCAATTTCATAAACGCACTAATTCAAAATCGCATTATTCGAACTCGCACTAATCAAGGCTTACCTGTATTGAAAAGTGGTAATTGGCTTTTACTTTATACTATAATAGCAAAAAATGGAGAATTCCATAATATAATAAATTGTATATAATATATTAATATTTGTTAAATGCAGATTAAATGAAATTTTATATACACATATTTTAAACTATTATAATGTTTCCTATTCTTTAAAAAAAATTATAAAAAAAATTGAATTTTTGATACTAGAGGGCAAAACTTGATTTAAACTATAACAAACAATTGCAGATAGACCAATGTGAAAATTGCACTTGAAACTTGATGAATACAATTTTAAACAGACTTGTACAATATATGCTAATGAGCAGCAAATGTAATTTCCAATAATTCATATTCCATATGGAATTGGGCTCCAATGTGTTGATTCTGTAATCTCATCCTTCATATATTCAACTTGTAATAGATTCAGAATAGTCTATTCTTTGCAGTGATCAATTAGAGAGATAAAACAGAAAATAATTTTCGAAATTAGCCTAAAATCTTAAGTGTTTGTGAAAAATGCTTATTCTAAGTCAAAGCATACAAAATTACTAACTAGACGACAGCATCAGAAGTCAGTGTTAAATTTATGGGAGACTATAGTAATCCTTAGGACTGCTATATTCTCCCATATAGACTCAATACTGACTTCCGATGCTGTCATCAGGTATCAAAATTCTATCTTGGACTATATATATATTTTTTTAAATACAAATGATTAATTTAAAAATAGCAAAAACTGGCAAAAAACATTTCTCCTTTTTCTTCTCTACAGATACCTTCATAAATTACATAAAGCTAATTTTGAGGTAATTTGTAATATAGATGAATCTTATTATTTAATACATTCACAGATAATATATTATTTATATCTTCAGGTACATATTAATGTTTATTAACAATTTCCAACAATTTTTGATATCACAAAATTGTCCTTCTCAATTATTACTTGTACATAAAATTTTTGTTTCCTTCTTCAAAATAAAAATATGCATTTTATAGAGAAATATAGTGGATTATTGTGAATTATTATTTTTGAATTTTTAAATAATTTTGGAAAATTCAAATAAACAATCAGAAAATAATTATCAATTATTTATGAAAATCCAAATTATACCACAATTTTCAAAAATCATATATTCTTAATATATATAGTGGCAATTATTTGTTGTGCAGAATCTATTAATATTTTACTAATTAAGAAAATGATATTTTTAAAATATTGACTAAGCAATATCACGATATTTTTTTTGAATTCCTATATTTTGATAATGTTTTTGTTACTTTACAAAAACATTATTAAAAACTGAATTTTCATTTCCAGATGGTATTAATTGCTTTGCAATATAGTTGACAGTTTATGGAATAATACCAAATGGGCTGTAACCAGGAACAATGTAAAGGCCATGACATACTGAATGCAATGTGATGCGAAGCGGAGAAAAGCAAAGATGACAGAAATATCTGCATCCTTCGCTTCACATTGAACTACGCTGCAGCCTGTCTACATTGCAGCCGAGTTATTCCTCATGTTTCATGGATTTGCCGATAGAGGTCATTTGCAGTGTGTGGTTGATTTGTAATTAGAAAAAAGTGATCGTATATTTTCAGTATTCTTTTAATCGCATGTCATGTAGACATGGTCTTTTATTGTACATCTAAAGCAAATTCTCTATCTGAATCCCAACTACATGGATGAACTTTCACCATTTTCCATGTATATAAAACATTCGTTTCTATTGGTTGATTGCTTCCTTCGTGTCTTGCCGCACTGCAGCATGCGCGAACAGCGCATGCTGATTGGTCAAAGTTCAACTTTTTCATTGCCTTTTGCATGGCTACATGTGTTAACTTGAGCAGCCACACAGGAAAAGCTAGCCCAAGACACACTGTGTGCATGAAACCATGCAAAGTTGCTTTCTCATGCTTCGCTTCATGTTGCATTCAGTGTGTCATGGCCTTAAGAAACTCAGTACAGTTTTTTTTACATCTGAAGACTGACTTAGGCAAAGATGCACTGATCATTTTGTCTGACCTGTGCTGGATTGTAGTCCTGAATATGTTAAGATCTCTCAAAATCTCAGCCAACAAAGTAATAAAAGATAAAGTAATAAAGTAAAACATTTGATCATTTCAATGTGAATGCCTCTATAGTTCGTATCACTCAATGATTTTCAAATTTCAAATATACATCTTATGTAATATTTGATGTAATCTAAAATATTTTCCATAACATTTTTTTCCAGATATAGATCATAAACATGACTGTATTTGTGGGTTTTAAGTGCAAAAATGTTAATTTGCAATATTTAAAACTTTGCATTACTTATGTTTTTGTATAGTGTTTGTTAATCTTAAGTATCATATTATTGGTGTGAAATCATTCCATGTAGCACTTTCTCTTTTTCAATCAAGGAACAAAATGTCATCATAACAATGTGTAAGTGGACAATGAGACTAACTCATCCCATAGTCCAGTTAGCTCCACTAAACTGTTGGGGCTAATAATTTTTTAACAAAATTATTTTTTTAATTTATATAAAATCTTCAGTCCCAATTATTCAAATAAATTGAGGAATACCTATAGATATTTCTTATGTTAATATGATTTATTAAAAACTTCAGAAAAATCTGATTAAAGAATGTATTTAATACATAGATTAGCCTATTGTTTTCAGCAAGACACACTCATAAATTATTTCCTTTAAAAAAAATGATATTTAATGAAAAGCATCTAATAGATGAAAAATAAATAAAAAAATAATGAAAAATTAGGATATTTACTACAGTTTAGAAGTGACTACTTGATCATTTTGTTAATCGACCATTAAAATAACTTTTAAATTCTGTATGTGGTTTAAATTTCTATATATTTATATATTTTTGAATAAATAAATATATAACTACAGATAGTCCTTGACTTATGATGGCTCTGACTGACAACAGCAGACAAAATTACATGACTTATTTATATTGTAAGTCAATAATTTCATTTTTTTCATGAAAATGAACGGCAATTTTTTATAGTATATAAATATTTTAATTATATATATTGACCATTTTGATCCAATACATTTTGCTATCTTTCTGATAGTAGCATGATTTCATGTTCGTAGAATTTCTGATCTTTGCTTGCAAAAAACTGAACCAAGTGATTTTTTGACATGTCCATTTGAAATAAATGTTTTACCATCTAAAGAATTCTTTAAAAACCAGAACAAATACTAATCGGAGGGTGCCAAACCTGGCAAACATGGTGGGTGCAGCAGCACATCCCATCAATTGGAGGGTGCTGAATATGGTGGGTATGGGTATCACATCCCATCCAACCTGTAACAGCTTCTGGTGAGTCATCAAACTTGTATGAAGTTTGGCATTATCATGGTGAAACACGCCTTTTCTGTTAATCAATTCTGGCCTTTTCTGTTTGATGGAATCGCTCAATTTGTCCAATTGGTGGGAGTACATTTCCAAATTAATTGTGGAATTGTCTGGAAGAAGCTCAAAAAACAATTCGCTTGAAATCCCACCATACAAAGAGCAACATTTTTTTTATGAATATCGGGTTTCAGAATTCTTTGAGCTGGCACTCTCTTCTACTCCATGATCACTTACATTCAACTTTGTTGTAAACAATCCACTTTTCATCACCAGTTATGATCTACTTCAGAAAATGATCATTTTCTTCATGTTTGAGCAGCAAATCACAGATGTCAATACAATGAAGCAAATCTTTCTTTGAGAACATGGTGGAACCCAAATATTGAGCTTTGAAACAAAACCAAATTGTTTCAAATGGTCATGAATAGTTGAATTCAACAAATTCAATCTTGTAGCAATTTCTCATGTTGTTATTTGGTGATTTGCCTCAACCAATGCCTTTATTTTGTCATCATCAGATTCAATAGACTTTCCAACACGTGGTCATCTTTAATATCAAAATTTTCAAAAAAATATTTTGCAAACCAGTTTTGACACTGGCATTTTGTTAACACATCTCCATACACTTCACATAACATTTTTTCTTACTTGAATAGCATTCTTATCTTTTCGGTAATAAAAAAGCAAAATATGCCAAAAATGCACCTTTTTTGTTTTCCACTTTTGATACGACATAAAATAATAATAATATTATTATTATTATTATTATTATTATTATTATTATTATTAACCCCTCCTGAATCCTACTAAGCTGCCTCAAAGTGGCGGAGGGGTGTACGTGGGCAGAATAAGCGATGCAAGTCAGAAATCCTTTTCTGGTAGGGTCACCCTGGGCTAGAAGGCTATTCCACTATACTCAACTAAATGCTAGCAGGTGTCCCCACCTCGGTGGTATTTTTTCTAGTTTACTATGATACAAAGCAGAAAACGAAAGCATACCGGCTCAGACGTCACCCGGGTTAACAAGGTCCACGTCTCTGAGTTAGGCAGAGGCTCATATTCGGTAGGTTTACTACAGTCTCCCTTGGCCACTGGTGGCGAAAGCAGCACCAACCCAAGTCAGGTTACTGCAATACAAATACCCACAGTAGGGAACGGGTCACCACATCAGAGCCCAACCAGCCAAAGTGTTTCCCTGGAAACACAACCAGAGACCACCAAGGCTAGAAAACCATGCCAACGCATGAAATGGACAACTGACATGAACGAATTCATCATGCATACACACTACACAATTACAAAATTAGAAACTGACATTATAGGGTACAGAAGGGAACTCAATGACAAATTCACACGCAGGTACCCAAACATCACAGTTACAGAACAATGCATAGCAGATCAAAGAAGAATCATCATCCACAGAAACCTCATACCACACAGTACATTACAAAGAATTAAAACTCAGGTAGCACAACAAATATCACAACACGAAACTGATTCACACACACAAATAGAACACAATGTGGAACAGACACCAGAAATAACATACATC
>AYEL01059795.1:0-10249 GCA_000484575.1 Olivierus martensii | reverse complement strand
GGCATCACTTTCATGAAACCCAAGAGCACAAACACCAGAAACCCATCACAATACAGACCAATCACTTGTTTACCAACACTATACAAAATTTTAACCTCATGTATCACCAACAAAATATACGCACATATCGAAGAAAACAACATTCTCACAGAACAACAGAAAGGCTGCCGTAGAAGCCACATGGGATGCAAAGAGCAGCTGAGCATCGACACAACAATACCAAAACAAGTACATAGACAACGCAGACACACACAGCTTACATAGATTACAAAAAGGCATTCGACAGCATACCACATTCATGGCTCATACAGACACTGCAACTCTACAAAATCAATATCAAATACATCACATTCCTACAAAACATAAGGCAACACTGGAGAACAACACTGCACATCACCATAAATAACAATCACATAGCCACAGAACCCATACACATTAGACGTGGTATTTTCCAGGGCAATTCCCTCAGCCCAGTTTGGTTCTGCCTCATCCTAAATCCACTCTCCAACAAACTGAACACATCGAACTGTGGCTATGACATTAGACAAAATCGAACAACACACTACACACATTCACATCTCTTTTACGTGGATGACATTAAACTATGCCTCAACACAAACGCAATTACAACAGCTGTTACAAATCACGCATACATTTTCAAAAGACATACAATGGAGTTTGACCTAGACAAATGCAAAACACTCTACATAGAAAAGGGAGTCAAGCATGAAGCCTAAAGAAAGGAGGCTTCATGCTTGAAAATGGAGACACTATTGAATCCATGGAAGAAGGTGAGGTGTACAAGTATTTGGGATTCCAGCAAGCCAGACTCACAGAACAGAAGAAAACTAAACAAACATTGTCAAAACTATATACCAACAGATTAAATAACATTCTCAAAACACATCTGAATGGAAAAAACACAGTGAAAGCCATCAACACATTCACCATACCTATATTGAATTACTCCTTTGGAATGATACAGTGGACACACACAAAACTTGAATCACTCCAAAGAAAAACACAAACAACACTTACAAAATACCAGTACCATCACCTGAAATCTGCCATAGACGAACTACTCTCCCACGCAAGGAAGGAGGACGTGGGCTTATTGACATTCCACATTTACATGACAGACAGATCTATAATCTGAAAGAGTTCTTCCATAAAAAACAACATACATCACAATTACACAAAGCTATTGTCTTGGCAGATAGAAACATAACACCATTAAATCTTCAGAAGAGCACTCCATTCCAAATAGACAACACTACATACATACAAGAAAAGAAGACATCTTGGTGTAGAAAGGAACTCCATGGCAGACACCCACACGACCTTCAGAAACACTTCATAGACACTAAAGCGTCAAACAGCTGGTTAGTCAGGAGGAATCTATTTATTGAAATAGAAAGATTTATATTAGCAATACAAGACCAGGTAATAAACACGAAAAACTACAGAAAATACATACTAAAGGACAGCACACTGACAAACGGCACTTGTAGAAAATGCCACATAGCACATTATGTCTGGTTGCAAGCTGCTTGCATAAATAGATTGCTACTTGGTTGTGTCTGTGCAGGTAAACATAATACACCAAAAGCTTGCAATAAAATACAAATTAATAAACACACTTACAACATACTACAAATACATACCAGATACAATCCTAGAAACTGAACACACAAGATGTATTGAGATTGTATATAGGATACACTTAGGTAATTCCTTTTGTCCTATTTATAGAAACTTCTAGAAAAACACAGAAATTCATATAAACCATGTGTAACAGTAAAAATCTATAAAGGTACAAATTCATAATTTTGAAACTAGATAATTTGAGGCTTTGTAAATCAAGTATTACTTGTATGTATTTATTATTACATTCAACTTTATTATGATAACCTTAACAAATACAAAAAATACAAGAATCAGACACAAAAAAAAATATTTTTTGTATATCAAATAATTGGTCAGGGACACAAATTCTCTGTTAATTGCATTGATCAATCACAGAATTTATTGATAACACTTCGTTGTAAGCACATGTGGCCATAAATCCAAATAGATTGCTACTTGGTTGTGTCTGTGCAGGTAAACATAATACACCAAAAGCTTGCAATAAAATACAAATTAATAAACACACTTACAACATACTACAAATACATACCAGATACAATCCTAGAAACTGAACACACAAGATGTATTGAGATTGTATATAGGATACACTTAGGTAATTCCTTTTGTCCTATTTATAGAAACTTCTAGAAAAA
Source organism: Olivierus martensii (assembly GCA_000484575.1). Taxonomy (NCBI): domain Eukaryota; kingdom Metazoa; phylum Arthropoda; class Arachnida; order Scorpiones; family Buthidae; genus Olivierus; species Olivierus martensii. Next base: position 7,970 of record AYEL01059795.1, on the reverse strand, counting down.
CACAGAAATTCATATAAACCATGTGTAACAGTAAAAATCTATAAAGGTACAAATTCATAATTTTGAAACTAGATAATTTGAGGCTTTGTAAATCAAGTATTACTTGTATGTATTTATTATTACATTCAACTTTATTATGATAACCTTAACAAATACAAAAAATACAAGAATCAGACACAAAAAAAAATATTTTTTGTATATCAAATAATTGGTCAGGGACACAAATTCTCTGTTAATTGCATTGATTAATCACAGAATTTATTGATAACACTTCATTGTAAGCACATGTGGCCATAAATAGAGGGGACTAACTATATTGCACACAAACACACAGTATAAGTCTGGTTTATGCAGTTTCAGAGATACATAGATGTGCAAGTCTATTTTTATTGAATTTCCATGAAATACAAATGAAAAATTTATTAACCTGTTGAGGTCTGTTGATGTGCATACATGTCAGGGAAGTGGAATAAAAAAATATAACACTAAAAAATTCAGTTCTGATTAAATCAGTGCAGCAATTTTGAATTATTTTTTTTTGCATTTATTTGTTGAAAATACATGCTGCCTCTGATAATGGTTCCTAAATGTTTTGATTGCCAAAATTTTTTTTTGAAATTATATTTTTAAGATTGTTTGTATTAGTAGAATTTTGATTATTTTTTTATTGAATTGTATCGATTCTACATTCTATTATATCTTATTTTGGTTTTGGGATGAATTTTATTTTTGAAATTTTAAGTAAAACATGAAATTTTAGTATTATGAGCTCTAAAATTCATAAAACTGAAAAAATTTTGGTTAATTCTGTTGAAATAAACAATATTGTTTCTTATTTGTTCATTTATTTCTTTATTTTTGCCAATAATTAATTAAAATACAAGAAAATCCAAACAAATACCTTCATATTATTTAAAGAGGCATGGTAATTTTATTGCTTTATGATAGCCAGTTGTTTTGTGGGAAATTGCAGCTATGCCTACTTTACTGTACTGCATGCAATATTGGGTGTAGTATGTCAACAAAGCATCTGCAGGTCAATTAAAGTAAAATAGATAATATCATAATTGTTTATGTATGAGAGTGATGATTTTAATGTGTTAGGTTTTTTAATATAAAATTCAAAAATTTATAAAAAATAAAAATAATTGATATGAAGGAAAAACATACCAAAAAAATATATATTTTAATAATAAAAATGACAATATTTTAATAAATTTATGCTACTTTTTTAGCTAATTACACAACATAACGTAATTTAATTTGCATAATACTTCATTTTTTAATCAATATTTTTAAAAATATTAGTCCAATTTTCTTCATTCATAGCTTATTTTATTCAGAAGACTTGTAGCTATCTAAAAATAACAAATATTTTGTTTGATAGTTAAGATTTTGTATAAAAAACTGTTTTGTTCAAATTCGTATAATGAACAATAAGTTGTGAAAGAAATAAAATTCAAAAATTTTTTACATTGTTAAAATGATGATAAAGTAACAAACGATAAAAATTTCAAAAAGATTTTGATGAAAATTAACTGAGATATTTCACAATATAAATTTCTGCACATTAATTAGTTCTATTTTGAAATACATGACAGATTTCAATGGGTTAAATAATTTAACTTTTTTGCAGAAATATCACTTATGTTAGTATGTTAATGTATCACTTATGTTAGTATGTTAATGTATCACTTATGTTAGGATGTTAATGTATCACTTATGTTAGTATGTTAATGTATCACTTATAAAGTTCATTTGGCTATTCTGTTTACTAATGCACCCATTTGTGTATATCAAATTTGATGAAATTTTTAAAAAATTTCTTATATGGTTTTCAATTTATGTGCAAATTTTTTGGATGAATTAACTGTTTAAATCTGGAACATTGTGCACACACGTATGCGTGTTCATATTCATCTCTTTATTAAATAAAAATTAATGAAATTTATTTAATTATTTCATCTTACCACTCCATTTTTTTGCCATCTTGAACATGTTTGCAGCACGGATATATAATTCACATGCTTCTTCAATTTTGGTGGCACCACTGTAAAACAAAATATTTAAACAACAATAACACCTTTTTGCAAATATAATAATTATAATTTATTAAAATATTGAATTAAGTAATAAGTTCTAATGCATGATATCTGACTTTTAAATCATGCATAAGAATCAAAAAAGTAAATATAAAATATTAATAAAAAATTCCATATAATGTATTTATTAAAATAAAATTTATTGATGGTTTTTAATATATCAAAGATATTTTCTTTTATGTGCATTTTTTCAAAATGGAATTTAAAATATTCCAAATGATTTAATAACTTGTAAATAAAATAATACATAATACATAAAAAAACTTTAAAAATTGATAACTAATAATGTTAACAATGCTACAGATCAAATGGGATGAGAAACTGAACAACTCTATATAAATGCAGAAAGTTTATATATAAATTTTCCTGATAGAGCATAAATCATTTGTCAATTGATAAACATTGCTTTTTTTTGTTTATTGTGTACAGTCAAACCTCTAAGCCGCCCCTCATAAACCGCCACCCTCGTTATTTGCCTGATGAAAGCCAATAACAAATCTGCTCTATGTTAAAACATGAAATTCCCTCTATAAATCGCCACCTCACTAATCGCCAACCGCCACTCATTTCTGGAGGCAAAATCATTTCATTAGTAGACAAATCAGTTGTTTAAACCGCCAAAACAATCGAATGGCAAGGTCAACCAACACAAATAGAAACATTAGAGAAGATGGCAATTAAGTAATTTATCTGTTAACATTTATTAGACTGTAATCTCGCACCTGTGACTATTCACATCCCTGTTTTCAAAATGAGCTATTCCAAAACTTTAAACGGATTTTTACAAAATAACCGTTTAAAATAGGAGAAGACTGGAGAGCCATAACCTCGACTTTGCGGAAGAAGAACAGTTTAAACCATTTTTTATAAATCAACTGTTGTGAGTATCGTTGCTGTTTCTTACTCGGAAAAATGTCAAAAACGACATTAGATGTTCACGAAAAGATTTTAATTTGTGAATATAAAAATAAAAATCCTTCTGCTACTCAGCAATTTATTTCTGATCACCTTTAATTAAATGAAACAATGTCATTCTAGTCTATACATGTTTTCTCACATGTTACCATTAACCCTCCATAAACCGCCACCCTCCTTTACTGCCAGAGAGGACCTTCGAACCGATGGTGGCGGCTTAAAGAGGTTTGACTGTATGTGTTTGTGCAAAAATATATTAATACACACACACACACACACACACACACACACACACACACACACACAAAAACACACACACACACACAAAAACACACACATCTACAATACAAATATACACAGATACAGAATATAAATAAATATATATATAAATTCACTAGACCATCAAGGCCATCTAGTAAGACATAGGACAATAATATAAATGTCTCCAGTTCAATCCTGGGCCAAGGTGGTTTTTCGTTCAGATTAATGATTTAAATTAGAATTTTTAATGTAAGAATAAGTGGTTTTATATACAATATAAAATTGAAGTTTGGTTTGTAAAAGTATATGTTAGAATAAGTGGTTTTATATACAATATATATTGTATATAAAACCACTTATTCTAACATATACTTTTACAAACCAAACTTCAACAGATATATCTAAATAGAACCTAAACTGCCAAATTAATCCCTTGATAATTTAATAGAAATTTTAATAATTGGAAATAATTTATACTCATATTAGCACAATCGTGTAACTAATAAATATACTAATGATTAAACAGAGTGGTATCATCTATGCCTTAATGATTTAAATTAGAATTGTTAATTTATCTGAAGATAAAACTACCTTGGCCCAGAATTGAACTGGAGACATTTATATTATTGTCTTATGTCTTACCAGATGGCCTTGGTGGTCTAATAATTAGGACATTGAAGTGGTAACCCAAAAGAATCCCAGTTCAATTCTGGGATGAGGCAGAATTTACATCAGACTTGTTTTTTTATAATTTTGATGAGTTTAGTAGAAAATAAACTCTGGAATAATTTGCATTATAATGGCTGAAATAATGCCTCATGCTTGTTAAACATTTTTTGTTTATATTTTTGTACTGTTATCTCTATGACATTGATATTTTACAACTAATTTTTGTACATTATGGAACTTGAAGGAAATTATATTTATTTTCACATACATAGTATTTATTATTATTATTATATAGTACATCAATATGGGCACAGAGTATCTCCAGGTCAAAGTGCTATGTCGGACACAAGTCAAGATATAGCTACTTGTGATGTTTAATTGTGTGTTTTCTGTGTGTCAGTGGTGAGAAACTTTCTTACTATATTGCATGTATTGAACAGTGATGCTTTTTGAAGTGTTACATATGTCTTGGGATATAGATCTAGTGTTTTGAGGCTTTTTTATAGGATTATTATTATATTGGATATTATCATAATCATTATCTTTGAAGTGTTACATATGTCTTGGGATATAGATCTAGTGTTTTGAGGCTTTTGTATAGGATTATTATTATATTGCTCTTTGCATTCATTAGTATATTCATTTTTAAAACTGCATACATTCAATGACAATAAAAATAGTTTTACTTTAATTTTTAAATATTAATAAATAAAAAATTGATTACTATTAAGAATTCTAAACTAAAATTATTCATTTATGCTCAAGATTCATATCTAAAAATGTTTTAAAAATGTTTAAAGTTTGTTCATACTTTAAAAAAAGAAACAAGAACAAAAGAAATATTATATTATTGATGATTATACTTCTATTTATTTTTCATTCTGAAAAAGCAGATATGCTGATTTTATTTATATATATATCGTGTCATTTGGTATCATGATTTTTAGTAAAAAGTTATTAGAAAGATTATGTAATTGACAAAAATATTTAAATATGTTATAAAAGTTATTATTTAAAAAGCTGTAATTTTATTGATATTAACAACATAATTTTCGAAATATTTATATAGTTTTCTTTAATATTCCTTCTGTATATGAATTTACATTAAAATTATTAATACTTATTTAAACTTTAAATTTATAGTATGACCAAATTGATATCATACTAATTTGACTTAATTTTTTTTGAAGTGGTCATTATGGATCTAAATTACATTTTCATTTACAAATGATTTTAATAGTTATCTTTTATATCTATACATCATATGTGAAAACATTGTAGTAATGGCAATGCTCAACAATAATGAGCACAACAAATAAAAATATTTAATGCATTACTTAATACATCACAACTAGATGTGCATTAGTGAATTATAGTTACAAGTCAAATGGCCTGTTGCTCCAAACACAATATTATAAAAGTTTGAAAAGTGGATCCAAATAAGCTAATTAGATGATTTTGCAGTCAAAAAAACAAATACCTCTGTAGTATTTACCTAATTCACAATTCTGATGCAATAATTCATGTATATGGGCAATTTGAACTTTTGTAGATCTGCACTTCGCAAGATTAATTTTAGTTAAGAAGCCAGATCCGAACTCAATCTCCTCCTAAAAAACTGAAGGAGTGGAACTCAGAACTGAATATGGATCCTCCATCATGGTAAGTATATGCTTTATCATGTGATTGTGCTTATTCTTTAATATAATTATTTTTAATCCTTTGTGACTCATTAGTACTGTATAATTTATTCTCTGATATATATAGATTCAAATTTACGTAAGGTTTTGCTGAATTTCTAAATTCTGACAAAAACTTAGTGGAAAAAATTAGTGAATCATCCTATAATATATATATTATAATTAGATTATATTAAAAAATATAATCAAAAAAGCTGTTATTATATTTATTTTTTCATCATATATAATTTTATATACCTTAAGTCTTATCAAAACTCTTATCTTAATTTTAAAAATATTGATTTCACTTAAAATTTCATCTCATTACTATTAATTTGATAAATGAAAATTAATAAAAATAAAGTATCATTTATTATAGATCGTGTTGTTATTTTATATTTCAAAGAAATAAATTTTTCAATTATAATTACAGTATCAATTACTATAGGAAATGCCTTTTTTAATTAATGCTAAATAAAATAAAATGAAACTATTATCGGAGTATAAAAATCACATTGATATGTAATTATCAACATCATTTATTAATACTTATTTATCATCATAATATTGCATTGATTATTTTTATGATTCCAATCTCTAATAAATTTCTAATTTTATATATGGTATTCCCTCTTGATTTAACCAGACACAAATTTGTCAAGGTTTTTCTACAAATCAGAATATAGTGCAATAAAAACAGCAGGAAAACAAAATTAAAAAGTTTCTGGGAACAAGTATACTGCATTATAACCAGTAATGTCAAGACAGTTTATTTGAATCAGTTGTTAAAATCTGTCAGGTTCATAAAAATCCTTGATGTGGAGACAGAAAAAATAAAATATCATTTAACTATGATTTTCTTTTCTTCTTATGAGCTTGCTAGCTGTTTTACAGTATAACTGAAAAGAAAGCAAATTATTTTAGGGATAAGTGTAATTCACTGAACATCAAGTACAATTATTTGAAGAGAGTTGATTGCAACAGAAACTATGATTCCTTTGTTTCACAACTTTGCCATATTGGGTATGATGACATCATAATTAGTATATACAAAATATACTAATTATATTGTATATATTGATTAGCAACATTTTGCACTAAATAAAATTTCTATATATTAGATGTAAAATTTATAAATAAAATTTTTTAAATATATTATTAAAATTTATAAATAAATAATTTAATGGAAAATAACTATAATGCTAATGCAAAAAAAATCTTAAGGCAGTCTTGATAGTGTTTATATCATAGCATTATTCTGAGAACTTGCTGATTCACCCTCATAACAACATTTAGGAGATTATGTATATTCGTGAATTTTTTTATATTAAACAAAATCAATGCATAATATTCAATAAAACTAATGATAAATATTATATTGAAAAGAGAAGCAAAATACAGAATGCATAACTACTGAAATGCTAGGTAAACTAAAAAAAAAATGTTTTTTAGAATATGCAGCTATTCAAGTCAATAGCAATCATTTGTAGGTTTTGTGTATAACTCAATCTATTACAGGCAATCCACAATTTATGTGAATGGACTGCTCTGTGAAACCTTACGTAAGTCAAAACATATATTGAAGTATACTCCATGCAATACTAAAATAATACTCTATACTATACTGACAAGGATGTAATATTAAATATAGTTATATTAAAGAATAAACACATACATTGTGTGATAAAGCAATCACCTACCATGTTGGAGGATCTGGATTCAATTCTGAGTCTTTATCTTTAGTTTTTCAGACTTTTTAGATGGATTGGACCCAATTTGTTAACTATAACCTAATAAGCTCGTGAAATACATTTTATATATATAATAAATGATGAAATTAGGAGAAAAATATTTGTATCTTTGTTATAGCTTTATCTGCTACAATCAATATAATTTTGTTTTTAGTCAGGGAATCTTTACATAAGTAGGATCTAAATAAGTCAGGGATTGCCAGTATTATGCTGAAATCAGAACTGTGGAATTCCGGACGGACGGAAATGCGGAATTGACAGGTCTTACGACCTCCAAGCGGTCCAGGTTTGACGCGTGAGTAAGGATGACTGTTCAAGGCGTCTCAGCGAGAAATGGAGAACAACATTGAATGTAAATTCAACAGCTTCTTTATTTAATTTGTATAAATGCACAAGAGAGAGAGAGAAAAATTTACAAACGTTTTCCGACAAATCAGGAGAGATACCTGTAAGTTGGTGATTCCTGGAAATAGTAGTCGACGACACAACAATACTACAGTCTTTAGTCCTTAAATATTGAGTCTCTAGTCCTTAAATGGAGATGAGTTGGATTCAATTTAATTTCTTGATAATGCTGCAATTCACACTTTTAC
>AYEL01059794.1:0-17125 GCA_000484575.1 Olivierus martensii | reverse complement strand
TTTTTAAAATAGTTTAGAACAAGGAATGTTCTTAGAACGAAAGACTGTTATAGTATGTTTATGTTTTGGTAAGAGTGTGTATTAACCTGAAGAGGACTGTAATTAGTCGAAAACGTTTGTTATAATTAAAAGAGTTTTAAGTTAAGATGTCTCTACTGCTAATAGTGCATTAAAGTGTGATTATATTTGTATAAGAGTATAAGCAGTTAAATATTTAGTAAAATAGATCTTATGAATTTTACATATATATAATTTCTATTTTTTTCATTAATTTTTACATCAATATACAGCATATCAAACAAACACACTTACTAGGGATTGATAATTAAACATCAGTAGCATTACAAATTAATTTAGAATATATTGAAAATAATGATTGCCTGATATCCCAGAGCCCAGCTGATTAGGAAGTTAAGACATCATTCTAAAAGTCTTCAGTCTGATTCTGAAACAGGATTCATTTTCAGATTAATAATTAAATTGGAATTTTATTACTTATCAATAGTTGGAACTGCATTGATTAATCTTTGTTTAATCATTAATTTCAGTTTATTCTAAATTAATTGGTAATGCTAGTTATTTGACTGGTATTTTATTATTTATACCAATATAGTACACACTTAATAGTTGATCTCTTTCACAATTCTGCTTAACCAAAGCATTATGCTGCAGTTAAGACTTTTTCCTCCTTATGGAATTTAAGTCTAAGTCATTGCATGCACACAATTATATATAACAACAAGAAAAGGCAATACCAACTGACACACTGCTTCTGAAAAATGGTTATAATTTTTCAACAAAGTGATGATTGTATATTAAAAAAGGAAAATTATAGCAAATACTATATAAACAATAATCTATTATTAATAAAATGGCTAAATGGTAGATTACCTGTTAGTGGAAGATGCATCACCTCGCATACAGAGCACAGCATAACCTATATAGCAGGCTTTTTTAAAGAACATATACATGCTTCCTTGGGACATGATATAGAGCAGCGTTTCTCAAACTATGGGTCATGACCCCAAATGGGATTGTGAAGCGAAATGCTTGGGTCGCAAAAATTAAATCAAGTGCTTGAATTTCTATATGTAATTTCACAAACGCCCAATATTTAACATATGACAACATATGTGTAATTTCACAAACGTCCACTATTTAACGTATGACAACATATGTATTCTCAATGTAGTTGGCTGATTGTGTTCATCTTAATAAGTGCGTAAATGATTTATGTATTTGTATGTTTTATTTCATATTTAATACCTGGGATCACGAAAAATCTCGTAATGAAAAATAGGGTCGCGAAAAATGGGGTCGTGAATGAAAAAAGTTTGAGAAACGCTGATATAGAGAATCAATTAACATGAATATCTTGTTTAAAGATTCTTGTCAGTTGATGCAAGTTCATTAAAAATGTGTGCTATATAGGTGACACTGCACTTCTACGTGTGACACACCACCTCTTCCGCCAGCAAGTAATCTATTTTGCCAATAAAATCGTATACTTTAAATTATTATCATTGTTTTTGATGGCATATGCCAGGGGTGGCCAAGCTTCATATCATTAAGAGCCATATAGGAGAATCTGAAATACCTGCGAGCCGAAATCAGTTTCTTTTTGAGTCAATAAGAGAGACAGTTTTCAATTAATCTTAACAATGATTTCAAAATTATTTATATATTTGTTTTATATGCATTTATTTAGATACACACTACATTTTACAATAAATAAACCAAATTATAAAATATATTATTTTTAAAATTAAGTAGGTATTTGCTCCATATTAACTATTAACTTTGATGCTGTAAAGCCAAATTGAAGGTACCAAAGTCATACACATTGAAGGTACCATGTGGCTCGTGAGCTGCAGTTTGGCCACCATTGGCATATGCTATATAGCCTTATCTTCTGGATTTAAAAATTCAAAGCAACATGATCCCATTCACCTCAAAATAGTAATTTAATATTAACAAGCTTTAAATTTTTTGAATCTAATTTTATAAGTTTTAGACTTATAAAATGGTAAAAACAATATTGGGTATAACTAAACAATAAGTATATTCAGTAAGAGTATATTGTACTCTTTGTAACAATACTAACAGTACAATTTTATTTAAATTTTTATAGTAATAGGACTTGTATTATGCAAATAAAACATTATTTAAATTCTGTAAATATAACCAAATGATTGTTTTAAGCAAATTCTAACTTTGTATTTGTTGTATTAATATACAACGAATACAAAAATTCGAAATTCATAGCTAAGGAGAATGAGTAATACTTTTAAGTATGCAATGTAATAAGTAGTAAATATACCAAGTATTATTATATTGTACTAACATGATTTTTTTTTAAATATTTTTCCTTTAAACCTTGTACCGTTCTAAATTACGCCTAGTAAACATTTACAACTTTATCTTCCTTATTTTCGTCAACATTTTCATTTCCATTCTTAAGTAGGGAATATACCATTAAAGAAATTAACATAGTTAGTTAAATAGTATTATTATTCGTTTTCTCTCGTATTATGAAATATATGGTGTATAGCAACAGTTCGAAGTATACCCAATCATGAAAATGCAAATGAAAATCCAAAAATACTTACCCAAACAACGATCCAAAAAAGCCTCGACTAGATTTTAACTTTTCTTCTGCTTCACGAAGATATTGTTGTGCTTTTGCTTCACTATCACTCATTTTTAATGATGTTATATGAACTCTTTTAGGGTGTATAAACTAAGTTCATCATTCGTTTATTCTTATCGTCGATAGTTATTGCCAACTATAATCACAACCACCAAAGTTATTACAACTACGAAATTGCCTGAACACTGTAGAATTCTGGGTATAATCATCCATCCAATAATATAAGACGTTACATCATCGATATATATCGATGAGTTAGATTTGCATCACTAATTTACTACAAAATTTAATGAAACTAGTAAATCCGTTGCAGCTAAGCCAGCAATAAAATAATATGTATAATGATGATGATGATGATCGATGAATGATTTTATAATTTAATGATTTCAAAATTTAAACATTTTATTATTAACAAAGTCTGTCTTATTAATTAAAAACATATTTCTTTATAAAAATTAATTACGGAATTTTCGTGCCACGGAGGAGGACCTGGTTTCGGCGACCCGGGTCTGGTCCCGGATTTTTTTCGGGGTGCTGGGCCCGGCCCGGTGATGGGTCTGGTCCCGGATTTTTTCGGGGTGCTGGGCCCGGCCCGGTGATCACCGTTGGTCCCGGATTTTTTCGGGGTACTGGGCCCGGCCCGGTGATCCCCGTTCACCATCCGGCCCCCTCCACGGGTGTGGGTGCAGCCCGTGGTTGGAATTGGCCCAGCTCACTTAGTAATCTCCCTGATTGGAAAGGGGCGTAAAATATGCAAGGAAAAAAAAAGGTGGATCTAAAGTCGTTCAGATACATTACTATGGATACAATTGCAATGATTATAAAGCCCGCAAAAATTGTACCAAACGAATGAGATAATCTATAGATAAGTGAAAGTTCATACAAGTATCAGAGGTGAAATTCGGTATCGATTTCGAAATATGCATATTTTTTAATAAAGTTCATACAAGTATCAGAGGTGAAATTCGGTATCGATTTCGAAATATGCATATTTTTTCATACGAATCTTTAACATATTGGAATCGATGACTGTGCATTATATGTGGGTAGGGTGGATTGTTAACTCTAATAAATAGTCATTATTATAACAATCTACTCGAATATATCATTGATTTGACTCCTGTTCTTTTTGTAATCGTTGACTTATAGATTGACTTCTTTCGTTTGGTACTAATTTTATCGGACTTTACAAAATTAAAATTATACCATCTCGCGGTTCGAAATCATCTTGCGCACAATGGGTACGCGCCATTTATTTTTTCTGTCTTAGGAGTACGCAGTCAAAAAAGTTTCGAGACCACTAGTCTATGCCGATTGCCACGCATCTTACTCTATGATCGCTACAAGGAATGTAGCTAAAGCGAAGAAAAAGAAGCAAATTCAAGGAGATATAAATAACTTAGCTGAAACGAAACCGTTGTTAAAAGAACGAGAAAAGAAAATCCAGCAACATAATCTCCGAAGAGAATATATGAGAAAGGAAAAGGCTGGATCTGCTTTCAATAGCCTTCAACAGTTTCCAAAAAGGACATTAAATAAATACAAAAATACTTGATCCAAGTTCGTGACTGACATTTGAAGAAAATAATTAAAATGTCAATAATTACAAATTTTCAAGTTTAAAGTCAGTTTTCCGGATAGAGTATTTTCGGTGGACGGAGATAACTTGCTTCCGAAATAAAACTGATAAATGGACGTTATTGTCATCGATATTTATTTCTACATATTCATTACTTTTTATTTTTCTATTATATAATCATACATCCAATAAAAATATATTAAATATATTATTTATTAGGTAATTATATATATACTGTATGTTGCACATTTAAATTTTTAAACTGAAAATTGTTTGGCTGTTTCACTGATGTGTGCAATGACCATATTCTTCTTGATGCACTCATAAAATTTTACAGGTCATAGGTCAGTTTGGAAAACACTGATCTTATGGCATTCATGAATTGAGAAATCAAGAGTTTTTTGTAGGTGATTTTTCTTAGAAATCAGACTTTTTCACCTGACACCAACTAGTTGCCGACAGCTGATATAGCATGTTGCGGCCTGCTTAATGTAGAAAACAAATCTATGCGGCCCGGGGGAAAAAAAGTTGAGAACCACTGCTTTAGAGGAACTAGATCTGCACCCACATGGCAAGATTCGAGATTACCTGCCGCCAGATTTCGTGGCGCTGCGCTCATATACACCCTCCAGGTACTGTAATTATGTGGCGACGCATTGGACGGCATTCGGCGCGATAATTTGACTTCGTTACGTCGTGCTACTGATAGATTTTGAAGACTCGCCGCAGGTAATCTCAAATCCTTTCTCCGAAAAAAATTTTGTATAATTTATTTTTTATTTTTAATTTAAATTTTTTTTTTTTTTTTTTGACCGCGAAGGGGGCCCTTTGATTGAATGGGGCACTGGACTGCAGCTTATAAAGATCATGCCTAAATCCCCCTGGGGATAATAGCTATTACTAATGTTCTGTATTAGTATGTTTTATATCTAAGTAGTACCCAGCGTTGCTCGGGAATATCAAATAGATCATATAATTTATGTGACACCTCTTAAGGTTATGATCGATTATCCATAGACATCGACTCCCTGGCTTAGATAATTTATAATAAAAAAATTCAATTATTAGGTTAGTGTGAATTAAGTCATCGAATCACAGAACAACCAAGTCCATCAGTTTTTTGGTTGCAGCCACTTTTTTATTTATTTATTAAATTTGGACTGTTATTTGTTGCTGTGGCCAACTGAATACAGCATTGCAGCCAGTATGAACAGCAGCGTGCAGTATGATCCGAGTGAAAAAGCGCTGGCGTACCACCTGAAGAATCTGGCTTCAACTCTCGGACTCCAAACATTCAAAAGTTTTCGGGACGAGTTCAGGCTTCTCTCGATGACCCCATCCTTCACCTAATATCGACTCCATCATGGATGTGAGATCAAGTAAACAATTCTAATAATAGAATATTGTTTGTTGGCGAATGCGAATACATAAACTGCGATTTGTGAATGCGAATTTTATTGAAAAATATGAATTATTTTATTTTGTCGGTACTTTTAATGATTTCTTATGAATTTGTCTTAATTCTCTCGTTTCCCCTTCAAAGAGATTGGGAACAAAATGACTCGGGTAATTTTTATTGCTAAATTTTCTAACATTTAATTTCTTAATTAAAAATGAATTAAAAAAAGACTTTAATTTTCTAGCTATAGGAACAACAGACACCGATTTATATTAAAAGATATACAGAACCTATTACGGTAGAAGGAAGAACAGTTGTTGCTACTGTTTCGAATTTGTTCGAAAAGGGTAAGATGATTATACATCAGCAATATAAAAATTTGAAATCACTATTCAAGAAAAATGTACAGCCATTTCTCAAGAAAGGAATAGAAAAATATCTGTCGAGATGAAGAAATTTGATTTTTTTGACAAGCTCATCAACAAAATGTACTCAAAAAAAACACTAAAAACTATCATTTTGTTAATTGGTGTGACGAACGTAATAGTTATATTGTTAACAGCATGTTTAATCAAAGTCTATGCTTTTTATTATAGTTAATTAATTTCTTTATTATAATATAAATAATTGGAAATAAAAATTATAATCAAATTAAAATTAAAAATATTACAATAGTTTCTTGCTGCAAATAAACCAATTTTTTTTTTTTCAATAAATTATAGAATATTTGAATATATGTATGTATGTTGTTTATTTATTTTTTAACTACGTGCCCAAATACGTCAAAAAATAAACTTCTTTTCTTTTTTTCTGTCAAATTTGATAGGCTATGGTTGCGTACAAGGGATACACAGCCATAGCCTGTTATCCATGATAAAAACGAAAATACGATAAAGAAAGCACTGGCTCTTACAGACTTAAGACTACTTTAACTGTAACCTGGTAGACCCATCGATGGGTGGACCAAAGTAGGCAATAATCATGGATTGTAATAATTATAATTATTATCTTAAAGTAAAAATAATTATAATTTCTGAAATAAATGAAATATTATATAAATACAACCATGAATGCAATGTTTATGTAGCCTCGGCGCGCCGAATACTAAGAGAATCGTCGGGTCCGGGAACAGTCACATTTTTCTATCGAAAAAGCCAGAAATTAAATCAAATAATAAAAAGAAGTACACAAACTTAAATAGGAAGTAAACTATGATAATTTAAAACAAATTTGATAATGAGATTTGTATTTAGTTTTCTAAAAGATACGATTAAAGATTCGAAGCGAAAGAAAATAGTAATGGCAGCATGGTCTCAGGAGTTCGCACATGCAAAACCATGCAAAAAACCATCACATGCTTATTCCTTTATTATATCAATGATGATGATGATAAATGCATATTATCCATAATTTCGATATTTTTGAGCATTTTGGGGATTATCCGGAAAATTGATTATCGGGAACTTCATTTCCCAATTATTCTGGTAAATCGGAAGTATATTGGATAATACAGTATAAATCGATAATATTCGATTCTAATACCGGTATTGATAATTCTAATATAATATTTCCGAAATTTACATAATTTTAACATTACAATTTACATATAATTACTTATTTTATAAATGATCCCAATGAATTATATCCAACAATGTATATATCGATGATTATATCCCACAACTCTAGTTTTCAGAGAGGTCCAGAGCCAATTCATTCAATCCCATCTTTCAACTTTTCGATTGATCCTATCATAGGTGTTGAATAGCCTGTTATGATTCTAAAATTGGCGGCCACCAAAAATATCCCAAATGCGATTCGATGGCTTAATTAAATTAACCTAACTTAACTCTTATAGGAGACACTCATCCTCTATTTGTTAGCTTACCCATCAGAAATATGGACGGCTCATGATGAGCACTGTAATGACTTAGTATTTACTGAGTGGAAAGCAGTAAATCACAAGGAAAAACACCGATTTGGGATCAGTCGGATTGACCGCATGGAAACGCTTCGGCTTTCCAGTTTGAAGTACCCAGTTTCGATTCTTGGGTCCTATCTTTTGGAAAAATTTGTTTATGGAATTCAGACCTGGCATGTCGATTCCCATCTACATTTGTATAATCTTGCTAATCTGTCTGCAAGGATAGGCAGTCTGTGGCAAGGCTTGTTTCGTCCAGCCACTAATTACTCTATTATGTGGAAAATGGAATCATATATTGACAAAAATCCCAAAAAGATAGGCAGAAAACCTGTAATAGGGTCTAAAATCGCCCTGCCACTTAGAATGCCAAAAAAGATCCCACCACAATTATGGGAACCGTCTAGTTACTTTTGCTTGAAAGCGATATGAAACGAAAGAAATACTGTATGTAGTATTATACTATATTTTATTTTATAGTATTCAATTGTTGATGGTTGTTACCATGCTACTCAACATTTCATTGAATGATGAAACTTTAATTGAAGTTACACCAAATTAAGTACAATTTCAATAAAAATATTGAGCTAATATATTATTAATAATAATAATGATTCATTAATTTAAAAATTAATAATTATTATTAATTTTATTAATAAATATTAATCGTTAGAATAAAATTTATAATTGTTTTTCTATCGACAGATGGCTCTCTTTTTTTCCAACTATTGAACATTGGCATCTTAATTCTTAGATACAGCTTTATAATTGCATATTTTTTTAGAAATGAATCATTATTTTTGACTTAGCACATTGAAAATAAAAAAAATTAATTCCGTATACTAAATCTAAAGTATCAATATCGTATATGAAAATCAATGTTTAGTCTTAGTACTTCGGTTTGGCAAAGTCAGGTGAGGATAATTTTTGTGTATATGAAAATTCAGTTTAATTATTACGATTTCGTCATTATTAATTAACTATTAATTTTTTACAATATATATATATATTTTTTTTTAATATATATATAAGCTATTCATTGAAAGGCATAATAGTGATTAATATTGTCTATTAATATAGAAATCATACGAATGAAATTCAATCTGTTGTAATTTTCAATTTCCAGGCTAAATATTATTAATCTGACATTTATATTGGAAATATTCAATATCACATAGAATGCGAAACATGAACCATCAAATCAATTAATAAAGATTGAATTAAAACAATTTGAAGATTACAAAACCAGTCAAAATGTGTTATTTTATCTCTCTTCCTATTCTATTTCCTCCTCTGTAGACTTGAATTATAACTGATTTTGATAAAATTTAATATATACAATAATTATCTTTTATTGTGTAAGGCCATCTGCAAATTTCAGCACAGCATAATCAAAATAACATTTACATTTACCTATTTTATAGTGTTAGATAGGTTTCAATGAATATAATTATTTTGATTGAGATTCCAATTTGATCCAAAATAAAAATTAATGATAATTATTTGACTATCATCATTTGAAAGCCTTTCTCAAAGTTATAGTTTTCATATAAAAAATAAATGATATTGACATAAAAAAATAAGCTTAAATAATAAGAAAATAAAATATTTGCTATTAATAGTTATAATAAAAATAAAACTATGATTATTTAAATAATGTTTTTGTAATATACAGTGGATTCCGCTTAATTGGGATACCGTGTAATTGGGCCAAATCTCAAAGAATGAAAACCAAACTAATGAATTATACATACTGTAAAAACTAATAACCTAATACATAATTTAAATGCTTAATTGGGACAACTTTTAACTATTGGGACAGTAGCAGAAAAGGAATTTTCAATTTTTGATATGTTTTAGGGATTTTTCTTGGGACAGTAGTAAACTGATAAACTAATACATAATTTAAATGCTTAATTGGGACAGGAGTCAAAGAATGGAAACCAAACTAATATATAATTTAAACACTTAATTGGGACGATAGCAGGAAAGGAATTTTCAATTTTTTATATATTTTAGGGATTTTTCGAAAGTATAACAACACTACATACACTAACAAGGAATTTTCAATTTTTGATATATTTTAGGGATTTTTCAAAAGTATGGAAACACTACTCAATTTTTGATATATTTTAGGGATTTTTCGAAAGTATGGCAATACTATATGCACTAATACTTCCAATTTTTGATATATTTTAGGGATTTTTCGAAAGTATGGCAACATTACATTTTGATATATTTTAGGGATTTTTCGAAAGTATGGCAACACTACGTGGAATTTTCAATTTTTGATATATTTCAGGGATTTTTCGAAAGTATGGCAATTTGATATATTTTAGGGATTTTTCGAAAGTATGGCTACACATACATACATTATATAAATTGGGACAGTAGCAAAAAAGGAATTTTCAATTTTGATATATATTAGAGATTTTTCAAAAGTATGGACAACATACATACACTAATCTTTGCCAAGATGTCAAGAAAGGATTTTACACACATACACTAATCTTTGCCAAGATGTCAAGAAAGGATTTTATACTCAAATTTTGATATATTTTAGGGATTTTTCCAAAGTATGGCTACACATACATATTTAATCTTTGCCAAGATGTCAAGAAAGGATTTTACATTCAAGTAAAATTATGAAATTTTTAATTTTTGAAATATAGGGATTTTTCGAAAATATGGCAACACATACATGCACTAATCTTTTCAGAAATGTCAAGAAAGGATTTTACACTCAAGTAAAATTGCTTGGCTGAATAAAATTAAAAGCAGCCATTTAATACAAGCCATCGTAGACTCACTGAAATAAACCAAAATCTACCGTAGTGTAATACAAGCCATCGTAGACTCACTGAAATAAACCAAAATCTACCATAGATTATCGTAGACTCGCTGAAATAAACCAAAATCTACCATAGATGCGTCTCTTACAAAAAGAAAATCAACTGCATAAAGAGTAGGCATTACAGAAAGAATTCCAGGAACATCGAAAAGAAAGCGTGATGGAGGAGTGGGCATTAGAGAAAGAAATTCCAGGAACATCGAAAAGAAAGCGTGATGCATTATAGAAAGAAATTCCGGGAACATCCAAAAGAAAGCGTGATGGAAAATTCAGAAGTCGAAGAAGCATTAGATCAATGGATTTCTATAGTTAGCGAACGAGGCGTGAATATATCGGCCCAGTATTGAAGACAGAGATCGGTAAAAAATTAATAATTAGGTACCCTATTTTAATAAATCATTAAAATAGGTACCTAATTATTATTTTTTTATCTATTATTTATTTACGTACAAATTACATATTTTATTTTAGAATTTATTATTACTTTGTTTAATTGGGACAGCCGCTTAATTGGGACAAAATGGCTTGGCCTGACGTGTCCCAATTAAGCGGAATCCACTGTATATATATATATATATATAATACACATACAGGTTACTGTCGATTTATGAAGCCTCAAATTATGTAGTTTCAAAATTATGAAATTTGTACTTTATAAATTTTGTTGCTTAATACATGCTTTATGTGAATTTCTACACATTTTTGGAAGCTTCTGTAAATAGAACAAAAGGAATCATCTGAGTTTGTCTCCTCCTGCCAATGAGAATTTTAAAATTAATATAAAGAAAGAACCGATAAAGAAAGCACTGGCACTGGCCAATGAGATTGTTTTGAAAGTTTTTTAATATCACCTATGGATTGCTAAATATCACAATATGTTGCCACATGTATTGCCAATTAGGCTAGTCAAGCAATAAGAAGAAGAATCTGACAGAGGGCATCTCTATATATTCTGAGTTATTGCTTGAGTCTTATATGCAGTTTTGGTATGTTGTTTTAGTTTGCTCAAATTTATTTTTATAAACACCAATTGTTGTTTTCAGTATTTTTAAAAATTTTAAGTATCATATTTATTCACATTTTAGTATAAAATGTATTTAATATAAAATGCATAAAATATTAAATAATAATAATATTAAATAAATTATTGTAGTAAAGTTTTTTTCTGCTTACTGCTTATTTTGTGTTTTTATTTTTTGTAATTGGATGAGTTTCTATAATAAATGTTTATTAATTTAATTATCTTTTTTGTATAAGTAAAAAAAAATATTTATTTTATTTCAGTCAACTTTTGGAGTTGGGAAGTGTATGCAGAGATCATTTCATAAGATTTATTCCTGCTGTGGATGTTGTTGATAATATTTCTGTTAATGAACTATCAAATATTTATGCTAGTTTCCAAAATTTTTTGGCATGTTTTGATAATCTAGAGTAAGTAAGAATATTAATTTATTTTTATATTATTTAGAATGATTAATAATTTGAAATGAATTTGTAACAACCAACTTTGTTGAATTAAAAGAAATAAATCAAAAATTTAATAAAAATAATAATGAATTCAATTAATGATTATGTATGTAAGACATAATATAAATTAATTTGTTATTGTATAATTTTTATATTACAACACATAGGGTTCCCAATATCCAATACAATAGTGTATGTCATTTTGCATATACATCATTTATTAATTAAGGACAGTAAATTCAATATTCATTGATGTAATTTTCACTTACATTGTTTGAACAAAACATACGTGCATATTTCACTTTTTCCTTCTGTGTTTAAATTCACTGTATGTAAAATATATATGTATAATATATTATTCATAGAGATATGTCCACTTGTCTGATTGTTTTGCTAAAGTAATATTACATATAACTGATAGTTTATCTTCCTGTCATGCAATTTATGATGCTAAGATTCATGATGTCAAGTAGATCAAGAAAAATAGCCAGAAAATATCAATGTCAATAATTAATCACAGAAGCAGCAGGAACTTTGGGTACAATTGCAGCAACTTCAAGCTGAGGAGGAGCAATTGTAATAGGAAGAATAATAATAAAATTTTTATATTTTATAAATAATTTCATTCTGTAACTTCATACTTAAATTCATATTATTATTTAGCAATTACAACAAATTATATACTATATTACAGTTTAATATATAATGAAATAAGGATTTCCTATTCATATGTTTATATACTTCCTTATAAATTTAAATTTTTAGTTGGTCTGGAATGTAACTCCCACATATGATAATTAAGTCGGAAATTGATATCTGACATATGTAATTTCAATATAAATTATAACTTTTTAAGAACATAATTACAGTATATATTGAGAACCCCCTGTAATTTAATCTTTATAGTAATCCATAGAAAGAATCAATAATTTAAAAAAGAAATTTGTAAAATTATTTTATAAATTTTATCAAATAATTTTAATAATGAGAATTTGGACTTTTCTGTGGAACCTCGAAACAATGTGTCACAGATTTCTAGCCTCTAATTATAGTTATTGATGTGGATAAGGATGGGTATTGAGACTTAGACACAAATGATTCGGAGACCACAATATAATCTACATAAACAAATGTCATCTACATTTGTCAGTTACAAATGCATAATGTGTTGACAAGTGCATTAGGAAGATATCTTTCTCTCTTATGAGGAGAACAAGTTCTAATTAGGAAAAAGTCACAGTTTTGGTGAATAATCAATTCCTTGGCTTCTTCATAAGTCTTGAGAAAAATCACTATATATCAGCTCATTGATGGATAAATCTTGGGAACTGTTCCAGGTAAGTCTTTACAGTCAATTTCTTAGAATCATGTCAATCTGTACAATCACCATATTTGAACATTTTGGAGGGTTGGTCTGATTTCCCTGATTTTCCTTTATTTTTGTTCCTGTCCAGTGATTAATTCTCTATTCTGATATTAAGAAGATTTATCTGCTATCTTAGATTTGTCAGAACCACATACTGCTTTTTTCATTCCCCCCATCACCAGGAACAGTAGTTTTTTTTTTTTTTTTTTTTAATCCTTTCCCAGGAGAAAGTTTGACTGCATCATCTCCCCCTCTCAATAGGGAACTAAATTATACAGTTGAACCTCTGTAGTCCAACACTTCCATTAGTCCAACACACTATGAACTGTCTTGTCACCCACATGAAATTTTCATGTCACAACTTGTCGATGTGTGAAAAAGAGTGGGGGAGAGACTGATGTAAACAATTTGTCAGTCACTAATTGTTCATTGCACAAACGTTATAGTCAGACTAATTTTTAAGCTCAGTATACTATTTATTGTAAAATAGTGTTTTTTTGCTATATGATGCTTACTATTTATCTTTACATAATGCCACAAATCAGAAAAAGTAAAAAAATCGGGATAAAATTTAAGGATTTGTAGAAGATTTGAACAGCAAGAGCAGTGACAGGAAAGTCTTAATTAAATTAAATATATTTGTTTGTGAAATTCCATTTTATTCATTGAACATCCAGTAATCCAACAAATTTTCGAAATCCAACAGCCCAGTCCGACACTGGTGTGTGTGTGTGTGTGTGTGTGTGTGTGTGTGTGTGTGTGTGTGTGCGTGTGTGTGTGTGTGTGTGTGTGTGTGTGTGTGTGTGTGTGTGTGTAGGTGTAGGGGTGTGTGTGTGTAGGTGTGTGTGAGAGTGTGAGTGTAGGTGTGTGAGAGTGTGTGTGTGTGAGTGTAGGTGTATGAGAGTGTGTGTGTGTGAGTGTAGGTGTATGAGAGTGTGTGTGTGTGTGAGAGTGTGTGTGTAAGTGTGTGAGTGAGTGTGTGTGTGTGTGTGAGAGTGTGTGAGAATTGTCGTAAGTTGAGGACTACCTATATTTGAAATTTTATTGATATCAGTTGAATGATGTAACCTATAGAGGTATCTAAGGAAGAGAAGAAAAATGATGCTTTTTTTGCAATTTTTAAATTAATTTAATTTTTTTATTAATTGGATTTGAAGCTTCAGATTTGGCATTCAGTTTCCTATTGACTGCTTTTCTTAAATATAATTATCAGATTAATAATTTTTACTTTAGACCAGGGGTTCTTAACTGAAGCTATCCATACACCTTGGGGGAATGGGAACCAAATGCTGGAGGTATGGGACTCAATCTCTAAAGTGCAGTAAATTCAAGCTGTTGACATATTTGGAAGTCATACTGGCAACTAATATAAGGAATGGTAGTGATTATTTCAACAGTCAAGTGAAGGCTGTATGGGATCATTGGACAGTCCATTGAGTGTCTGGAATCATCAAAAGGTTAAGAACCCCTGCTTTAGACCAAAGTTACTGAAAGTTAAATTTGGTTGTAATGATTCCTGTAATAAGAGAGTCAGTGACTAACTCTAATAAGAATCAGTCAGCATATTTGGCTTAGAGTCACTGTCATGCCTCTTGATATACAGTAGAACCTTGATATCTGAAATCTCACAGGAACAAAAAAATTTGATATAAGGATTTTCAAGATATCAAAGATTTTTATGTCAATAATACATACTGTAGTTTTTTAAACTGTATAAGACACTCTTTTTACCATGAAATTTAGCATCTAAATACTCCTGCATCTTATAAACCAAAGTTTTAAAATATTACAGAATAAATGCGATCATATGGACAAAAACCTATAAACAATTATAAGTGAAACTTAGAAAATGAAACTAGTAAACGGCATGTTCAGTATTATGAGCATGCACAAAAATGTTCCAGTTATCTGTAGCATATTCACGTTCTTTTCTTAAATTAAAATCCTTTGTTTAGACTCCAAAAGTGAGGGAAAATTCGTACAGGAATACCTCGATTATCGTGGTTTCGATTATCGCGATTTTCGAATTATCGCGGTTTATAATTTGATACCAAAATTCCAATTATTGCGATCCAAATTCGAATTATCGCGGTTTCGAGATATAGCCCACTACATATGTAACCAGAATTACATTTACCCTCCAAGTAGCTCTCTTAAAGCACTTCGTTTTTATCCGAGGGCGCCTACTCACTGCTCATCAGTAACTGTCCGCCATTGCCTGAAGTAAATGTGGACAAGGCCAGCTTAAACCCGGTAAGCAAACGATGCACCGTATCGGGGCGCCTTAAGAAGGAGGGCGCCAAAATTATCATTTTATCAATATTGTAAAGGTGCTGAGTAGATGTTACAAGGAAGCTGCATCGGGGCGCCGGGATCTCTAGAGGAGAATCTGCATGTGGATATTTATTTCTCTTCTTATTTACCCCTACAATGAATGCTAAAAGAAACAAGGATGATATCAAGTCTACAGCTATTAAGAAGAAACATAATGATCAGCTTAAAAGATTAGCACGTTTAACAGATTTCTTTTTTACATCATATAAAATTTGATCAATAGATTTAAAAAATCCTTGGCAATGATCACCCATTTTACATGCATTATTTATCCCGATTACCGTGGATTCGATTATTGCGGTATTTTTCGTGGCAACAATAACCGCGATAATCGAGGTATTCCTGTATTTTTAATTTCTCTTATAAACTAATTCGAGATAGTAAGGATTTTGAAGAAAATACTTTGATAACTATTGAAATTACATTGGTTTAATGCCGAAAGTGCATGAAAAAATTTTTTTCCACATATCAGTAACTATTGAAATTATATTGGTTTAATGCTGAAAGTGCACAGAAAAAAAATTTTTTTGACATATCAAGGGTTTTGATTTATAAGGTTACACTGTATATGTATCAGAAATATTTCTATGATTATATTTTATTTAAATGTAATATTCTATGGCTATGAATTATTTTCTGATGATTGCAAATATTTTATCTTTTGTGAATTATTGACTGTATTTTCTATTGATACCAAATGAATGGAGCATATTTTCCTATTTAAATTAGCAATAACTATGAAGTAACTAGAAACATGAAATGTTATGTTTGTTTTATTAAATAACAGATCTGAGCTTTCTGTCAAACATATCAAAATTTCAAATTCTAATTTTAAACAATTGAAATATCTTCAAAATTGAAAATGAGAATTAATAATAAATTTCCACTTAACAAAATCAAATAGCCATAATTGCAAACTTAATAACTAGAATAAAGTAATAACAAGAAAAGTAATAAATGTTGTTTCTGCTTTTATGAGTTAATTCATTCTGGTGCATGCTTGTAAAGCAAAAATTTGTAAAGTACAAATTTATTTTTCATAGGTGTAATGATAAAAAAAAAATGGATTACTTTGTCAACGGTGAAATTTTACCATAAGATTAAAGATCAAAGAAGGTCAAAGGTCAATAAAACAATACTTAAACAATAATTTATTTATCTGAAGAAATGAACACACACCTTTTAAAATCAAATAAATTATAATAATAAAGAAATTTGTCATACAAATGCAAGGCTCGACAAACCCGGTAGCCAAGTAGCCAATTGCTACCAGAATTTCCATTTTGGCTACCGCTTACAAACAGGTGGTAGCTATTTGGCCACCAGCTAATGCAAGCAGCTGATTCTACGGCCTTCTTTACAATATCGATATTGTAAAGAAGGCCTTAGTCCTAGTTATATTTAAAATTTGAACCTTTAAGACAAATTTAGTCCCTGTATGCTTTAAATTTATCACAATATTGTTTAATGTTTTTATTATGATAGCCAAGTGCCTAAATGAATCGCTTTGTTTACATTTTGATCCCGACCGCCATGTTTTCTCCAAACTCTCTCTTATTGG